>JANQBM010763417.1:0-14559 GCA_025594535.1 Erythroxylum domingense | reverse complement strand
TAAAGGATATGTTACCCAATTATGTTTCCCTCCATTAATTGGATAAACCAATGTTTTGGTTGTACATCTTATTCAGTCTAATTAATGGTGGGAAGCCCTCTATCCTTGATATGAACCTTGGGCCGTAGATGATTATTATATAGCAATATTTATTTATGATGTCAGAATTATTATATAGCAAGACATAATTATGAGTTGCTTTTATTCTAGTCAAAAGTGTAAACATTTCCCAATATTCATTGAATGGTGTAAGATTAGGAGTATTTACTACCCCATTCACATATAAGTACCTCAAATAGAGATTCCAAATACTTACATTTTGTCCTTATCATAACAATTGAATTTTATTCTAGTCAAAAGTGTAAACATTTCCCAATATTCATTGAATGGTGTAAGCTTAGGAGTATTTACTACCCCATTCACATATAAGTACCTCAAATAGAGATTTCAAATACATACATTTTGTCCTTATCATAACAATTGAATTCTGTTCTGCTTACATGACTGTTATGTACTATATTATAATATGACATGCTGACTTATTATAGTTTGTAATACATGGAATGGGTAACATAGAGTAATGTTTGTGATTATATATAATATGGGCATTGAATATTATTATTGTCTTTACCTACTAATATGTTATAGTATATTAATCTGGATGAAAAATGTTATAAACCATGCATGTAATTTAGGGATATCAATACATAGATAATATGGTTACACCATATAACTACCTTAATATACTATCTCTTGTATTATTTAACTAACCTATCATTGGGATTATATGTGATGATAGTTACCTATAACAACATTGCCATGACCTAATTACATATGACTAACAAGGAATTTAAGCATATTTAGTATCCAAAATAATAACATAATCTTTATGGTTGTGTTATATTAAAGTGACAATCATGTTAAGAAATATTGCAAAATGATGTTTAAGGATATAATATTAGGTGTACATATGTATGATATAACATACAAGGCTTATAATGGTATGGTTAATGTTATGTGTTACCATAGATATATATGGATCATATCAATGTGCATCCAATCATACTATCATTGGTAACAAGTTAAAGAGTAATATATTAGGTCACACTCTTCCATTATTTATTATACCTAATCTAACCATGGATTTCACAATACAAACATGCAGTATACCATTTGCTTGGGTGTATCGATTATGGTGACTATTCCAAAGGGCATGTTTGTGGGTGTTCTCTTAGCTATAATCATTTATTAACATCTATCCACTACCATTAAGGAACCTATATGTAGGGATAGTTACATTCTTGCCCTTTTATGGCCCCAATTAGGGTACATAATTATATCAGATATAAATGTGTACCCTAATTCCATAACATCACCCATATAATGTGATGTCTCTGTAATCATAACTATAACTAATGATTATAGTTATGAGTACGCAATTGCAACCTTTCTACTTAGTATGTATTACAGTTCAAGGGTATGGTCACACACATGTACATAGATCTCTTATTATTAGTGCATGTACTTATACAGTAGTATGTATAATAATTACTACATACCTGTAATTTATAAAAACACACAGCCATGTTGGTACACATAGTGTAGGGTATCATGTAAGGATGCATGTGATAACATAATGTATTGGCTTAGGTTGAGGTATTCTATATACATTTGTGTCCATAGATAACAGCCAGTGAACAGCATACTATGTCATGGTATTGCCATACAATATGTTAGATCCACTAGTTACATGAGGAGTATTCCAACACATGGGTTGGATTTAATGACTATGGGTATTGACATATACTATCAACTATAGTTAGTATAATGATATCCATCTGCTTATCATACATGGGTATATAAATGATACCATGTATATAATAGTAAGTTTCATATTAGCCAATGTCTATACATTTGGTGAGTAATAATACTACCTATTATGACATACATAAGCAAGGCCTCACATGAGATATCTCAATGTCTATATGTGCAGTGCGTATATAATTAGTTGTAAATATGGTTGTATGGTATTATCAGCCATATTTACATTCATGTTGTATGTCACCCTATATTAATTATGTAATACCTAGTCAAAAGAGACCTGATGGTAAGCAAATGTGAAACCCATTGTATATGTATAGTGCATATACAAGTGGCAGCACTACATTGGGTGAGGTTACTTGTGTATATCCATGCACATGACTAAGGATGTTGCTCTTTGGGGATGTAATACGGGTCACCATACAATGTGTTTACCCAATGTATAGGTTGTGTTTAGACTTAAGTAATATGGGTACCATACATTGTACATGGATATGGCTACATACACATGATATAGATGGAATTGTAATGGATTTTATACCTACAAGGTTACTCTGTAACCACAGGCCTTAATCGGGATATAACATTGTATAACAATAAAACTAATATGGATTATTATATGCTTGAGTCACATAGGGTAACACACATGAATGGGTATAGTGACTTCTATCAAGCTACATGGTACTAAGGAGTATATACATTATAGCGAGTTATATTGTCTTAACTCAAGGTAACACCATTCATTATAGGCCCTTACATTTGTTATACACTACCTAGGTATATGATATGTACAGTATTATATATTACCCATAGGCCTATATACATACATAGATATCATATGTATATAGGTAATTATAGTTATTAACAATAGTACGTGGGTATGTTAATACTCATATAGTTATAGATGATTATAGTATCACTTACCATATTTGTTGTTAGTAACAAAAAACTTCATGCTTTTACCCACTGTTCTCACTCCCATGACTAATGTTGGATTATGTATGTTATCCACTGCATACTATGCTATAGGTAAGGTTGAGGTATTAATGGCCTTTAACCTATGATACCACATGTCATCAATTTACACTCACATAACCATATTTATATGTATTAGTAGAAGAGCTTCATCATCTTCATCTCTATTAATATAGCCATATTAATAGAGATGTAGTAATGTGACATATTCCAGGCTTGGCATGCTAGTAGGGAAATTGTTATGAATATTGTAGGCTAATTGGCCCATCCATGGTAACCTTATTTTATACAAATTTTTATTACATAATCATGAACACACAACCCATTAGGACTTCATGTCAATCACATGTAATTGTAGGTTACTCATAGTGAGTGGGTATCATGTTTAACCACATTACCTATGTTACAATATTGTGAATGGCTACCATATTCCTATATATTACTTAAGTTATATAATATATTGCATATGTACTTGGTTATGTGTGCACATAACCAAGTTAATATGTACCAATACCATAGTATGTATTTTAACACACTGATGGTCATTGGTGCAATCATATTAACATACTAATGTCGGTAACATTAATTAACATCAGCTGTATGCACCAATAAATACAAAACTTGCATTTAGTATGATAGTATTATGCCATAGGTCACTGTATGATTAGGGTGATATACAATCTTGTTATTTAATAGATCATATTAAACATAGTAACTTGTGTGAACACATAACCAAGGGTGTCAATAATATGTATACCATGTAAATAATGTATATTTGTATAAACATTTTAAATTATCATCTATCAATGTGTCTATAATCCATGTGGATGAGAATGGTGCATGTAACCCCCCATATGATAATTGTACACCAATTGCTTACTACTAAATATGAACCACTCTCAAATTGGGTGCTTACATAGGGTATTACCTTGGATGGTTAGTATTCCACTAATAATAGGTCAACATATTATGTAATATAGTGTTCCCACACTATGTACCTAATCGTATGATGTATGGTTAAATTATATTTAAAAAGTAAATGTATATTTACTACCAGTGGAACACTATACCATGGTCCACATAGTGTGTATGTAACCATATGATATAAGTATGCAATATATCACCTTCAAGTTGTTCCAAATTAGTGTTGATATTGACCAGATATATGATATGTGTATAGCTACGTAATATGATAGATGGATTGTCTTATAACTAGGTGAATCAAATCATCCACAAGTTAATTATAATGTTTACATTCATAAGAACACATTTACTAAAAAATACTGTTGTTGGTTCGTATTTACCAGATAGTAGGCAAGGTACTAAAATTGGATCAAAGTTAATGGTCCATAAGGTCTTATACCGATTGTATCCTCCTGAATTGATTTCCTTCTGATGTGTGGAATATTTTTTATTGAACCATTATGAGTTGTCTTGGGGATGTTTTTCTTGTATTTGGAGCATCCAGGTTTTTCAAAGTACAATGTTTCTGCTGTCGTGGTTTCTACGGCTGTTGCATGGCTCTTCTCCCGCATGACACTCTTCACGTAAAATTTTTACATGGCTCTCTTTACTGCTGGGTTTGGCTTTTGACTACACTTGGCATGGTTTTCTTCCTAGCTGCGGTACCGGTATTACTGTTGGCTGAATAACACCTTCACTTTGAAGGGTACTTGGGCCCACTGTGATGTATTTGGGCTGGGTGTTTTGGATGTAATGGGCCGTGGGTTTTTTATGTTTTTATGAATGACTCTTTTAGCTGAATGGGGATTGTTTATTGGGGCTCCGCCCAACAAACACTCCTTTTTTGATTTTTGTACTATTGTTTGTAATTTGTTGGATCGGTTGTTTTATGTTTGGAGGGTCGGGGTATGCCCCACAGGACTATGTACAGTCACATTTTTGGTATAATACATTTACATTTTACCAAAAAAAAAGTTAATGGTCCAAATTAATTTGACATACATCAAAATTATATGGTACCACATAATTTTATTGAAGGTCATTCAGATGTTGATGTCTTGTTATGGATATAAGCCTTGGTTGTATACTACCCTATACCCAAATAGATATAACACATCATGGAGGTATTGTTATGGTATGTGTGATAATATATTACATTATGCTAAATCCTATAGTATATTGATGTGGTTCCACATAGCCAACTACATTCTACCAATAACTAGCCATCATTTCAGTGCCTTTCCCATATATTACATGGAGGTATTAACATATTGTATTGTACTAAAGTCCTATTGTGTACATGTATGGTACACCTTGCTAACAATGAATACACCTATATATGGCATGTGTATCCATGTATGGTAATGGGTGTAAGGATTTAAGGTATGTAAGGAGGTTACTATTGTTGTATTAATACCATATTAAGGTATACACAGACATATGAGTATCACCTAATTATGCACAACTATTTACATAGTACATGTAATTATGCACTTCCCCTGATCTCAAACTAAATTTACACATGATATAGATGGTATTGTAATGAATAATTATTACCATTACCTTAAATGGCTTATCCATACCAATGTCCATATAATATAGCATGTGTGCAATTTTGTACTAGTCATGAGTGGGTAACAAGAGTGCTTAATGATACCTTTAATATAGTGGAAGGGATCACTTTATGAGCAAAATAAATGAACAAAAACTAATTATAAATAAATTGTAGATATCTAATTGGTATAATGCCCACTCATAAGGTTTAGGAAAAATTTATAGTAACTAAATGGATGTTTGCTATATATACTTACATATGGTGGGCAAATTATATATCCACTAATAGAGATACATATGACACATGTATACATATGAGTTACCTTTGCAAACATGTTATGGTAAATGCAGACATCATGGTACCCAATTCATGGCTTATTATAGTTATGGATTAGAGGTAACATGTGTATTGGTATCTAGGATATCCAATATGGTATTTATTGGATATATATGTTAATCCAAATGTAACATCATGGTAAGTATGTTATTACATACATTAGTTCATTCTATTGATAATACATTACTTATTATAATACCACCCATCACAATAAGAATTTTGTTCATTTATTATTACACATTATAATATACACCCATACACATAATATCCACAGCATATTATGTAGACATATTATAACATAAGGACTTGTATCTGTGATTTTTAAAAGGTTGTTATTCCCACCTCCTATCTGGTGATATGTTATGCAATCATAGTGCAATACCCATTGTCCATTCACCCCATGAATGACCAAGCACTCCAATTCCAAGCCCACATAATAGTGGTTGGTTATATTTGATATCAGTGTTGACAAGTGGATGTAATACATTAAAAGGTCATGTGTTTTGATATGTTTGGTTATTATATAATGTATTATCATTAACAATGCATTATTTTGACTGAGATGAGTTGAGGTATAATATGATTACCTGATCACTGATCTTCTTGGGATACATTATGAATATTGGGTAAGTTGTTTTATAGTGCATACAATTGCCAAATACCCAACCATGTATGGGTTTCTAAAACCTTATTATGCAATCTATCAGTTGGTACCAACCCATTTTTTATTGGTACTCATCTCGGGTGATTGAATTATATGGACCAAACATTGTTGGACACTGACATATTGGCATTAGGGCCTTATAGGTTTTATACTACATTATACCACCGAGATACTAATTATTTATGTCATCAAATGGGCCATCTCAATTAGATCGACAACCACGCTTATTTGCAGTGGTTTATCATTAACATATAAGGATAAACAAGTGGCATATATACCTTATGTATATCATTATGAGAGCACTTTATCATAATAATACAAGTTATTTTATACCATGCTGGTATACAATATTACTGGGTGTCAAGTTCTAAAGGTAACTTATAGGCTATGTACTGTGTCTACAGAAGGAAGTAGTATACCAAAACCTTACTACATACTACATAGTGGTGTGTCTTTGTAGATCTGATAGTTAAGTTTAGCCAACCTATACTATTGGAACTATGTATTGCATAAAGTAACCACTTAGTCAATTACTTTCATACCCCTGCTCATACAAGTGTATGAGGCTATTTAATAAGTTAGATATATGTAATACAATATCTGGTATTAGGTATATCATATGGTACACCAATATGTATGATATTGATATGATGGTATCAATATCTAACATGGGCATCTTAGGTGATATTGATATGTGGCTATACTTTATTCTGGATAATGGAATGTCAATACCATATGCCATCCATATATCATACAAAATCTCACAACATTGTAACATCCATATTGTTATTATTGGCATACTAAATACCTCACTATGGATATGGGATATACTTGACCATTATCCAACGTACATGTCATCCCTTATTTGTAATAGCTAACAAGAATGTAACTATAATAATGGTTAAAATTAGTGTGATATTTCTTATCTGAATTGGGTGTTAATGTTTTACACTTTTATTTTGAACATAAATTCTACAAAAACAGTGTATCACACCATACCTAAGTACCTTATACCCCATTCTACAGAAGGTATTCATAGAATTAGTTGTACCATTGGCTGGGTTGATATGGTTTGCATGTTCTTATCCACCACATTAAATGGTCACATTATTAACATGTATCAGAAGGAGAGATCATGGTTAACAACTTATTATAATGTCCACTAAGGTAATTAGTATACCAATTATTTGTTAACACACATGATGTAGGGTGAATACATGCCATATATTTCTAAGAGCTTATATGCATTACACACCACCTTGGTGATCACTTGAGCCCACCAAAAATAGACATGAGCCTTTATCAATAATTATAAAGTTTTGGACTAACACACCATCAAATCATGTATACATATGATATTAGATTGTAGTCAATACAATGTCCGTGCTTGTACATAATGTCAAGCATGTCATAAATGTGTTACATCATGGTACCCAGCCCATGGAAATAAATGTAGTTGTGATAGTTTGATACTATGGCACAAGTACACTCATCTATGGAAAATGTATTACTAATATTGTACTTATTAGTGAATGATTAAGGTATGTATGACATACATGCATAATCATCTATATAATGTACTTCTGATGTGACAGGCTCATCTTAAATTGTAACATATCTATACTCCCAATACATGTTAGAGGGGTATGTGTGTGACATATTCTAATACTCATAGAGATGCCATACATATGACAGTCTAAATGTTTACATCTCACTATTAACATTCACATTCCTATATAATAAGACATGAATTATACCTATAATATTATTAAAGTACACATAATGCAATAATAGAATAGTACATAGGATTATATAAGGTAATATGGCCATTTACCATGATAAATACAATTTAATGAATATAGGATACATTGTTTGGTATGTAATAATATAGTGCACCTACATATGAGGATGAGAGAGACATGTAATTCATATCCAATTAGTATACCTCATTTGGTGCAACACTTGGTGTTATTTATTCTACCCGTAATGTTGACTTACAATTAAACAGACATCTCGCTCATGTGATAAAATATATAGGACATATGTTTAACAAGGGATATGTATAAATACTCCAACATTGTAAAGTTATTTATACATATGACTATCTAACCTCACAATGCAGTAGAACATACATATGTGTTACATTGCCCGTAAACATACATAATTATGTTATTAGTAAATTGCAATGAAAATAATCATTATAACCATATTACTCACTCAGATACAAGGGTTAACAACACTAATTAAGGATTGTACTATGCTATACTATGTAGATATGCATGATGTACTCACCCATGCTTATTTACACATATAATCCTTAATTACTAAGGTAACATCATTATGAATGTTTATTATACCAAACATCCCGTTACATTATGCACCTTGGGGCTATATACTGTAATTACATAATGTATGCATAGTTAGATCCTTGTACGATATGTACCTGAACTAATTATGGTTGGTATCATAATTAGTATAACCAAATTATACTTCCTGGTATTAGTGATGTGGGCCCTAATAATAATACATATAGAGAACCCATGAAAATTTGCCAAATGTATTAGGAAATTTGGCTTTCTATGATCTTGCATATATGATAATAGGTTACCTGATTAAACCCACTATAACAGGTATGTACCTTTATATTGGTAAACATAAATACTATGATGGAAATTATTACTATAGACATTCGAGCTTTTAGATCTATGAGTACACCATACATCCCAATATGGTAGTCACCTAATATATTGTACTTACCATTGTAGTGTAGTTTGATTAATAATACTGTTATATCCATTCCTTGTTACTTAAAGGATAATTATGGGGCATATCACCTGTGTAAGTCAACATTTGTGTATGGAATTTATTGGTATATGGCATGTCTGCATACCCCTGTGTCCATGCTACCACATATATCCCATTATGTGCCCTAGTCCACTAAGTATGCATCATCAATTGCCACTTTCATAACTAAAGTGATCATATTAGTTATGAATCCATATTACAGTATGTGAGTAATGTATGTATATAATTATTAATATATAATGCATAGATATATATCGGTATGGTAAGTAGCACCACATACTAGTGGACTTACACACTCTACAAGTTACATACATACATGTATATTTAGTGGGTATACATTTGCATGGGTACTCCAGTTATATTATCCTGTATAACTAAATATCATAATAGTATAATGTGAGTATGGCTATCCAATAATGCATTACTATGGTGTATTGACATACATTGTATTATGACTAATGTGTATTGTAGCATAAGACACATACACATTAGTCAATATCCTACATAAGATATGTAAGTATGATCTTGCTAAATCCGGGAAGCACTATATACACTCTCATTACATTTGAGATATTAGTTGTTTGTATATTCATTAGTTTATTTGGCACCAAATAATGGATAAGATGAATGTACAGTATACACATTGTCCAAATAAGGATATGACATATGCATACACCTTATATGCATGTATATGACATAAATTATGTGGCTACCAGATTGTGTACGGTATAGTCAATATATAATTAGGACATGACCATTACTTATAGGAGATCCGTAGGTACTATATGTAACAATATTCAAATCATATACTTGTTGTATGGTCACATCTATAGGTAAATTATCTACGAGTGGGAGGTATATATCATAATTATGATATAATTTTGACATATAGCATCAATGGCATATGGATACACTAAGGTATCCAGTGGATGACAGCCCATACATACTATTTGTTCACATGAGTTGGGGTCTCTTTGGGCATATAGTATGTCCTTGGGTCTATGGTATATTCCAATGTCGTATACATTGGAATATACCTCACTAACATATGGCCTTTAAGCATATTAATGGCCTTTGAGCATACTATATGTTACACAGGGACCAAACATACCCTCAATACCTACCACATTATTCATACCCTTATAATTTTGTTTAAATTCAGGTCCTCATAAGTCATTTTACACATATTCTTATAAGAAAAAAGAACTCTCTCTCCTCACTATAATTATACTACCATAACCCACTATATTAAATACTATCAATTGGATACTATACATTAATATTTGCTAGGGCTACCGTGGTATGTCAGTGATATGTACCATATGAATTATGTGTATGGCAATACTTGGTTTGTACGAAAACCCTATAGATGTACACTATATTTTACCACTCCTATAATCCCCTTATCATACTAGTACTTCATGTACTAAATACCCAAACTACCATGTATATAACTTGTATATACTATAATTTTACACATATACCTAAATGATACCATATACTATGTATGCCTAAATTCATATAGGGACCCTATCCACACTAGTATACAAATGGTTGTACCAACTTATACGTACCCTAATTACCATCTACATAACATATCAAAATACCCATTGTCCCAATGCACCAGATAAGGGGATGACCCTATCATTATAATCACTAAGGTTACACATGCCCACTGACAATGCTATCCTATGTTACTCTACCAGTGGAACACTATACCACAGCCCACATAATGTGTATGTAATCATATGATATAAGTATGAAATATTGATGTATACACAAACTATACCTGGTACATTATTAGTTTTGTGTGGGTGTTAATATGCCATGTTTAGTATAATTGTATATCACTCTAATCATACAGTGACTTATATTTGGCCCATGGTACTCATTTGTACAGACTTATTGACCCACATTTTTGTACTTTAAGGTTATGTGTAACATATAATTGTCCTACTCAACTACATGTGTTCTAATTATGTACAAACTAGCTCAGACACAGTTTTTCTACCTATAATATATAGTAGGAGTTATGTTATATGGTGGATGGCATAAGGTATATGGGTGTAGTTATAATGCAATAATATAATAATAAGTATGATGGATACTAATCGACTGTAATGAGTATAATATTGGCTTTATATTGGAATACACCAAGGGTATTGCCATTACCTACACTCTGATTGAGGTTACAGTATATACGATGGTATTAGTATAATGGGGTATGTCATATTATAATAATGAGACCATATTTGGAGTGAGCCATCTAACCTTAATCAGTTATTATGCCCTGGGTATTATGGCTGATACATTGGTACCAAATACCATTAATGAGTGTACATGTTCCAGCTAACGGATGTAATGGCCATATTACATCCTTTACTTGATCTAACCAGTAAACCTATGTCATGCACTCAGTCTATACTATGACCACTCATAGTAAGGATTGAGTGCATGACCATAGTGACCCATGATATAAGGTGCATTATATATACCAATCCAACATACTCATATTATCCCTCTTTTATGACACCTTTACTGTAGTGTGATGAGTTGCTATATATACCTTTGTAAATGTATGTCATCATCATCATCATCACACCCAATCTGAAACCTTTGTAAATGTATATATGGATACTATATTCATACAATGAGGTATACAAATAAATCTTATTAGTCAATCATATATGACCCAGGAACATACATAATGCACCTTATGATGTATCACACCTACATAATATAAGGAATGTGTCCTTATAAACACATTCCTTGTGCCTACTAAATATGCACACCTATATATGAAGTCACACTGTGGCATGATGTATCAGTCAGATTAGGGCAAGTGTTAATAAGAATGTGTTTATAACATGTATTACAGATACCCTATGCCAGGGCATATTCATGCTTCGGGCTAATGTGGAGGAGGATCATGAGGCCACTATGGTAAGGTCCTTGAATGGCCTGAATAGAGATATTGCTAATGTTGTGGAGTTGCAACATTATGTAGAGATTGAAGACATGGTCCATATGGCCATGAAGGTGGAGAGACAACTCAAAAGAAAAGGGGCAGCAAAGAACCTCGACAATTCTAACTCAACATGGAGACAGAATTGTAACAAGAAAAATCAGAATTTTGGGAGTTCTCCTAAGCCCAAAACCGAGCATATCAAAGCTAAAGATGATGTCTCTAATAAGCCCAAAGGTAAACCTGAAAATCAAACTAATCATTCTCATGATATTAAGTGTTTTTTGTTGTTTGGGTATAGGACATATTGCTTCTCAATGTCCAAACAAGAAGGTGATGATTATGAGGGAAAATGGAGAAGTGGAGGCCAAGAACGATGATGATTGTGATGACATGCCATCTTTGGTGGATGATAGTGATGATGGTGGAGCTAGTAAACCCGTAGATGGAGGGAAGATGCTATCCCTTGTAACTAGGCATGTCTTGAATGCTAAAATCAAGGTTGATGATTTTGTCCAACAAAGGGAGAGCATATTCCATACTAAATGCCACATCAAGTCTAAGGTATGTAGCATGATCATAGATGGGGGAGTTGTACCAATGTTGCTAGCACATCCCTCGTAGAGAAGTTAAGCTTACCTACCATAAAACACCCTACACCCTATAGATTACAATGGTTGAATAATTGTGGGGAGATTTTGGTAACTAGGCAAGTGTTGGTTAACTTTTCTATTGGGAAGTATTGTGATGAGGTACTTTGTGATGTTGTTCCAATGTATGCAAGCCATATCTTATTGGGTAGACCATGGCAATTTGATAGGAGAGTGATCCATGATAGTTTTAAGAACCATTATAAGGTTGTAAAAGATTGGAAACCAATAAACCTTGTTCCATTAACACCCAATCGGATTTTTGAGGATCAATTGAAGCTTAGAAAGATGGGTGAACATAAAAAGGTGGTGGGGGTCGAAACTAGTGTGAATGGGCAGAATGGTGGAGGCCGAAGCAACTATTGGGAATAAGGATCTTGATAGGAGACAGGGTAAAAAGAAGATGGGTTTCTTTCCAAAAGGAAAGTGAGGTTAGGAAAGCCTTATTGGCCGACCAGCCCATGATTCTATTGGTGTACAAAGAATATTATTTTAACACTAATGCAACTAACTCTTCTCTTCCTAGTTTTGTTGTTTCCTTGCTGCAAGAATTCAAGGATGTATTTCCTAGTGAGATTCCAAGTGGATTGCCACCCATTAGAGGCATTGAACATGAAATAGACTTTGCGCCTGGAGCCATCATTCCAAACATCCACCCTATAGGAGCAACCTAGAGGAGACCAAAGAGCTTCAAAGGCAAGTGGAGTATTTGATGAGCAAATGGTAAGTGAAAGAAAACCTGAGTCTATGTGTTGTTTCAGTGTTATTAGTACCTAAGAAGGATGGGACTTGGAGGATGCTTATTGACTGCCGAGCCGTGAACAACATAACGGTAAAGTATAGACATCCCATTCCTAGATTAGATGATATGCTTCATGAATTGCGTGGATCTTGTGTGTTTACCAAGATTGATCTTAAAATTGGTTATCACCAAATTAGAATGAAAGAAGGTGATGAATGGAAAATAGCTTTTAAAACAAAATATGGTTTGTATGAGTAGTTAGTTATGCCTTTTGGGTTGACTAATGCACCTAGCACTTTTATGAGGTTGATGAACCATGTTTTGAGAACTTTCCTTGGTAAGTTTGTTGTGGTATACTTTGATGACATTTTGATTTATAGTAAGTGTTTGGATGACCATGTTGAACATTTAAGATGTGTACTTGCTGTTTTGAGGAAAGAAAAGTTATTTGCTAACTTTGATAAGTGTACTTTTTGCATGGACAAAGTTGTGTTTCTTGGTTATGTTGTTAGTGCAAAAGGTATAGAGGTTGATGAGGACAAAGTCAAGGCTATTAAATATTGACCGAAACCTACTTCCATTACTGAGGTAAGATATTTCCACATGTTGGCTAGTTTTTATAGGAGATTTGTCAAAGATTTTAGCACTATAACTGCTCCATTGACTAAGATTGTGAAAAAGAATGTGGAATTCCATTGGGGTACATCTCAAGAGAATGCTTTTAATACTATTAAAGATAGTTTATGTTCAGCACCTGTTTTAGCATTACCTGACTTTACTAAAACTTTTGAGATTGAG
This sequence comes from Erythroxylum domingense, assembly GCA_025594535.1. NCBI lineage: Eukaryota > Viridiplantae > Streptophyta > Magnoliopsida > Malpighiales > Erythroxylaceae > Erythroxylum > Erythroxylum domingense. Next base: position 285 of record JANQBM010763417.1, on the reverse strand, counting down.
TGTGATGCCTCAGGGATAGGCATTGGAACTGTTTTGATGCAATATAGGGGTCCTATAGCCTATTTTAGTGAGAAGCTTGGAGGTGCTTCATTGAATTACCCTACATATGACAAGGAACTTTATGCACTTGTTAGAGCTTTGGAGACTTGGCAACATCAGCTATGGCCTAAGGAGTTTGTGATTCATACTGATCATAAGTCCTTGAAGTATTTGAGGGGGCAAGGTAAGTTGAACAAGAGACATGCTAGATGGATGGAGTTCATTGAAACTTTTCCTTATGTGATC
>JANQBM010763205.1:0-14560 GCA_025594535.1 Erythroxylum domingense | reverse complement strand
TCTTAGGCTTAAATTCTAACCTTCTTAGTGAACTTCCTAAAATACCCTTACAAGAACAAGTTCTTCCAATTTCAATTCACACCATATGCTTTCTAATTTAATCTCAATTTCTCCATTTAATCCATCAATCTAAAAAAAATTATATCCCTCAAAAACATTAAAATTAAAGATTAATCACAACAAAATAATAAAATTAATCCCCAGCATATAGAAGAAGAAATCGGGGTCCAACAATACAAAATCTTCAAATCCAGATGATATAATTACATCGATGTTTTTAATTTCTCAAAATTCTTTTTACGTTCATTAGTCTATCTGAATAACACATTTTCCTTAGAAGTCTTGTCAAAGGGCAAGATCAATAAAATCCCTCGACAACCTCTAGTAGTATCCAATATCCAGCTAACTTTAGAAAACTCCAGATCTTATATATATATATATATATATATTCCTCAGAGTTTCTCACTTCATCATTACCTCTATTTTCTTTAGGTTTCCCAATATGCCATGTTTAGGTACTATATGACCCAACATATTACTTGATTAAGCTAAGACTCACTCTTATTAAATTTGGCATATAATTGTTTCTCCTTTATGATATGTAAGATTTACCTCAAGTATTTAAAATATCCCTTTCAACTTTTCAAATATACTCAATTATCATCTTATGATCACAATCACTAATTGATTCAAGCAGGGTTGGAACTCTTTATTCATTATATCATCAATACTGCTAGGGCCATTTGTCAACTCAAATAGATATCACTAAGACTCAATGCACCCATATCTAGTCCTCGAAATTCTTAAGTAACTAATTCCTCATATGGGATAACATTATCTTATGTTTTTCTCAATCTCCTGATTGATTTATTTTCTAGAATGGCTTTCTCCATTCATTCGATTTCCCCTAATTTTTTATCGACTTATTCTTATGTATAACTATATGTACTAGTTTCTCCATACATTTTAATTTTATTTACAATCTTAACTTCCTGAGTTGGTAACACAGTCATCAAATTTGATTTGTATCTCCTAAACATATTAGCATAGAATATAGTGTGGACCTAAGTTCTTCTCACATTAACGATAGTGTTACCTCAAATTCAAGAATCTAATCACGTAGTAGGTCACGTAGCAGGATACTTTACATCAAACAGAATGCATGCACTCTTAGTAACATATTCAGATTCTTATGCCTGAGTCTCAGTTAGAAATGGGACTCCAATATTCACTTCTAATTTGTTCCATCATCATTCATTCTTAGATGTAAACCATCTGGTCTACTTAACCTAATTCGATGAAATTCTCTATCAAAAGAAAATTTCTCTTCTCAGTCGTCTATACTCTCTTCGTACTCTTTATCAATCAACTATATTCATTATTGCTTTTCGACCATTCCTAATATCTCAATAAGATCAATTACTATCATACCTTACATGATTCGAAGATTCTTTATAATGAAGCTCAGTGAAACAGGAGAGATATTCATTTACTCTCATGCTTTAATCTATATTAACAAAATCATTATATCTTATTTAGAGATGTATTTTTGAAAAGTCACCAATGAACACCTCATACTAATGATACTTCAATCTCAATTGATTATGAATAGCATTTCTCCCTTTCTATCTACCACGATGGGGACATAAACTTTTACTCTTGGCCACGATCATGGGGACGATCATACCCTGCTTCTTTTTCTTCCCTTTTCCTTGAATTTATCACATATAGCAACATCATTTACACTTTCAACCTATCCTCAATTAATCACCATAAATGCTTTCATACGTCACTCTGATTCATCTTATAAGTTTAACTATGGGGGGTTAAGACTTAAGAACATTTTACAAACCATAGGCTGCCTCCTATATCATCTCCAATTATATATCATATATGTGCTTAATAATATCACTTGTCAAGGTGATCACATTATCAAATATGTATTCATAATAATAATTCAACTTAACCTTTAGAACTTCTATATATCTCATTGTTAATTATTTCTTTTCTCTGTCATCATTTATTTCATCTTCCACATGTATATTCTCAATTAATTCAGAATTATAAAAGCATTCTCATCATGAAGTTCTGATCTCAATCCCAATGACACATTCTTATATTGAATCATAACTCTTATCACATTAATCAAATAACTATTTCAAATCCAATTTGAACCTCTTAAAGTCATAGTGAATTTTGTTTTCATTCCACTTTGCTTGTACATTTTTAATTTTGCCATCTCTATCATATCTCTATTTTCCTCAACCAATCCTCGATAATATATTCACATTTATATTACATTCAAGGATATCCCTCACAATAAATTATTAATGTCATATTCGATGACACACTCATAAATGCAAATGCATTGAATCTTTGTCTATCATATCGAACCATATATTATTTCTTATTCCTAGATATCCACAAATTTTCATTTTATCACATTTTGATAGATCATCATCCTTTTTATTGCTTCTAATAGCTCAACTTTCAACGAATACTCATGTGTGTGACTCATGTAAATACGACTCAGACCTATTTCCTGCTATGACATGTTATGATGCATGTATTCTAACATATATTTTGAAAAAAAATACCCATGTAAGACACTAAGCCTGGGCTCTGATGCCAAGCATTGTAGCACCCCACTTCCATCAAGCACGTATCTGTACATCCCAATGGCATTCAGACACATACCCTATGAAAGCGAAGCGCTAGAGCAGTCAAACAAAACTCATTCCAAAAAATTTTCAAACATTACTCACTTTTTCGAAAAACCACTAATTATTAATGACCCATTTTATTAATAACAATTTCAATCATAATTGTCATAAACAATATACATATTGCATAATTCTAGTAATCATTTGGGCCTTTTACAAATTTGAAACACTTTCAGTCATAAAGTCATTACATATTAGAATTATTCACATACACATGATACAGTATTTGTGGAATACATATTTTAATACAAAAGTAATGGAAAACGTATGCAGATGCTAATTGATCTCAACCTCTATCTTTTACTCAATTGCAGTGGTTTGAATTTCTAACTGGGTGTCTCCTCTAAGCCTGAAAAATATGTTGCAAATTTTTGGGTGAACTTTACGAACTCAGTTAGTGGACTATCCTCGATGACTCACTCAATCACATAACTCATCAATTGATGTAATCACATAATTCACATCACTTCATTAATTCATCAATTAACACTTTATTCATTTATTTCACATTTCACATTTGAACAATTCAAACAGTTCATTTCAATCATTAAAACATACATATCAATTATATATGTAATGCTCATGAGACTCACTTTTAATTATTATTATTGTGACAGAGTGCCTATAACTATCCTGTATCCATTGTGAATACCGAGATTATTAATAACTGTCCCTTATCCATTGGAGATACAGGGTTCATTTTACATAGTGAGCCAAAGGCTCTTACCACATTCTGAGCTTGAAGCTCTTTTTCACTTTCTAAGCTTTTTGCTCTTTTTTGGCGGCTACTCCAGTCACAATAGCCTTTATGTTATCATGCATTGATGTAATGAAATGCATCACATGTATTCAGTCAATCAATTATGCTCAATCTTACACTTACATATTCATGTTCACATTCCCATTCACATTTATCGTCAGACCCTGGGTCTAACATTTAACATTTAAGTTGAGAATCACTTATTCAGTCAAATTCACATACAATGAGCACTGCCAATGAGTTTTTCATGCATCAAATGCCTCGAACATTCAACGTCCAGAATCAAGGCATCTATATAACATAATAATTCAAAATAGAAATTAAAACAAACAATTAAACATGTGTGACCATCTAGGTTACTCATAGTACGCTCCAGATTAGCATTAGCTTCCATGTTCCAGAAATGTCTAGGTTCCAACATTCAATCCTGTGTATCAACTTCATACAATACACATTGTACATATATTACTAATTACATAATCACGTAAACATTCAGTTATACACATATGTATATGGGTAATGTATAATGCATGCTCATGTTGACTATTTCGAGTATTTATCCTTAATTACATTACTTGATTTTTAATATCATTTATGTGTGTCAAGCTTCCTCTAGGTTTATATCTCAAAGAACTCAGTCATTCAAATAACATAATTCAATCATTCACTCAGGTTATTTTAGCTTCCTAAGATCACAAAATATCCCATGTGTCATTCATATTTACTTAATACTCATCATTCATCTTAATGGAATCTCATTAGTCAACATAGGTTCACCTTCATTCTCATAACATCCCAAAATTCCATATTTGAACATTTGATATGACAATCCATTTTTATGTTTATATCCTCAATCGTCACCCTACATAGTTCACTCATTTTTATCTCTTATTTCCATATCAAACTAATTTATCTCTTATTTCCATATCAAATTAAGTTCATTTTAAGCTCCATTCAAGTCTAAATGTATCATGGGAAAGCATTAATAAGTCCATAACTTATATGTGTACATGATTTGGGACAATAGGCATAGCGTTCACTATGGATGTCAGATTAAGGTCATTTAAGTACTATTTTGAAGTTGACTTCGAGTTCTACAACTTTCTTGAAGACCCCGAAGAGAGATTTTGCCATCTAAAAGGCCAAAATTGCACATTTATTTAAGTGTCCCAAAAATGTTCTCCCAACGGACTTATGTCCCTCCAAATGGACATAAACAGAGCTGGAATGCTGGAATTCCAGAGAATGTTCACCCAATGGACATGAAGTCTGCCCAACAGACATTTATTGACCAATTTCTACATTTCCAACTCATATAAGTTACATTTAACCCATCTAATGCATATCTATCATTCCTACTTCAATTCTTCTTCATTCTCACCTCCATTATAATTCAATGCGATTGACAACCAAATCATAATCTATGTTTAATCATCAATTCCAAAAGTAGAACATTCCTACTTATAGACATTCATCATAAATTTTTGCACATGTTCAACTCCCTTTATCAACTTTATTTCATCTCTAGCTTATCACACTAATTCTTTCCATTTCAAAAGTTGATCATTGTTAACTTAAATGAGAGGCTTGCTCTGATCTCATGGCTACATAACCATGTGTTTAGGAATAAAAGAGTAAAAAAAAGATGTAGAGAAAAGATAAATACTTGAACTCCTGATACTTTGGTAAGAGGCTAGACTTAGGCTATGTTTGGTTGAGATTTATTAATGGAATGGGATGGAATGTAATATTATTCCATCATTTGAAAGGAGAGTTTATAATGGAATGGAATGGGATGAAAGGGGGGGAGGGGGGTTTTCATATTAAATCTCATTCTATCCTAAACAATAAAATGAGATACCTCTGATTTGGGGGGTTTAGGATGGAATGTAAAATGATAAATAACTTTTCACTATATTACATTATAAGCCCTTCTTCTAAATAACATTTGACTATATTACATTATGAACCCTTCCATCCCTTCTAAATAACAATGTTTTAATATTAATCCATTTGCAATTCATTCATTATAAACAATTCCATTCCACTAAAAACCTTACTTTTAACCAAACATAGCCTTAGGCTAACTCCCCATGTACATAAGTGTGGTTCATTAATTTAAGTTGGACTATTTTCTATCCTTTCTTAGCCAAATTTATTTATTTTTCTTCTAGAGAGCTATTCTTTGACAAGGTCTTTGTACATTTCTATTTCTTCTCAACTGTTTCAAACGTTTCCAGATTTGTCTCCATAATTTTCAACCTTACCCCTGAATTCTTCTCAAATGTTTGACTAGATTTTATATATTGATTTTCTAGTCATTGTTTTCAAAAAAAGAGACTTATGCTAAACCTAATAAGACTTTCACTGGGGGATGATATTTATGAGAGTTCCAAGTCTTCAACCACGAGTGCATAAGTTCAAAGGCTAGTTGTGTTAACCTTGGGCAGTAGATGGCATCACTAATTGCACTATGGTTGTGCCAAATTTTACTTTCAATTTTTCTATACCACAATATAACCATTCGATAAGTTTTATTATGACATATTTTCTCCATTATACCTTTATTTTCCTTATAATTTAAAAGCAAAATTTTACAATATAAATCTGCAATGGTTGTATCATTGAACAAAGTTTTACCTGACCTCTCTAAACTTGAACCCTTATATGGAACCACTTATAAACATTGGTCCTAAAAGTTGCTTATTTTATTTGAACAAAACTAGATGATGTGTTATTCACTAATCTTTTGTCTATTAATGCCAAGACCTCTGAAACTCTTAACACCTACTCTAAAGAAGAAACTACGATGAAGTATGAAAAAGATAATGAAATAGTTAAAGAGCATATGTTAAACCTTATGAACAACTCTTTATTTGATCTTTTTGTGAATCAAAAATATTTCAATGTCATTTGGAACACACTATAGAAGAAGAATAGGGTAGATGATGCTAGAAAGAAAAAAAATATGGTGGGCAGTGTTGCAATTTTAGATGGTGGATAATAAATCAGTGATGAAGAAAGTTCATGAATACAAGAACTTGGTGGCTATTATGCTAATTGAGGGCTTAAATATGTGTGAGAAATTGCAAGAAAATAGGTTGTTAGAGGAGTTTCCACCATATTAAAGTGATTATAGGAATCAATTAAAGCATAAGAAGAAAGACATAGATCTCTAAAAGCTTGTTGGTCATATGAGAAATGAGGAGGCTAATCGCTTTTTTTCTTTTTTTTTTTTTTTGGTTAAAGCTAACTTAGCTAGTACTTCTAAGGACATGTTCAAAGGCAAGGGCAAGGAGACTCAAAAGAATGGGCAACAAAAAACAAAAATCAATTCAAGAAGGTTGAGGGAGGAATTTATAAGAAGAAGGTGACATGTTATGTGTTTATGGCAAACTAGGCTATAAGGCATATCAGTGCATCATCATCAAGGCTATTAAAACCAGGATCAAAAGCCCACTGCTTAATCTGCTCCCCAACACAATCTTACTGAAATGGATGAAATTATAACTGTTGTAGTCGTAAAGGCTAACCTGGTGGAGAACAAAACTACATGGGTACTAGATACCAGTGCTTTGAAGCATCTTTGCACTAACAAGGGATTGTTCCACGAATTTGAGGATGTTGCAAATGGAGAATGCATCATTATGGAATTTTCACAATTTCTAAAGTACATAGTAATGGAAAGATCATCATTAAACTCACTTCTGGAAAAACCTTAGCTTAAATAATGTCTTGTATATCCCCTCCCTACATAAGAATTTAGTTTCTGGTGGCTTACTTAATAGGGCTAGGTTGAAGATTTTTTTAGGCTAATAAGTCCTTAATTACCAAAAATGAGGACTTTATCATAAATGGGTACTTAGCTAATAGACTCTTTGTACTGAACATTATTTCCCCTGCTTTCAATACTAGTTCTTCTACTAGTTCTGCTTATATCGTTCAATTTTTAATTTATATGTTGCTTCTATTAAGAGATTTAGAAACTTACATTTGATAAATGATGTGGATACTGATTTTTCTAAGTTCTCGATATAAGTAGAAGCAAGTTTACTAAAAAACCATTTAAATCTGTAATAACTAAATGCACTGAGTTGCTTGATTTGATTTATAAGATTTGGCTAATTTTGAGAAGTTTGTTAGTAAAGGGAGTAAAAAATATTATATGACCTTTATTGACTATTATTCAAGATACATTAAGGTTTATCTCCTCAAATCTAAAGATGAGCCAAAAAGATGTTCTTAAAATACAAAGCGGAAGTATAAAACCAATTAGATAAGAAAATCAAGAAACTTAGATCCGATAAGGGTAGAGAATATATAACTAAATTTTAAAGGATTTCTTTTTATTAAAATAATGGTATAATATATGAATCTAACACCTCTTATGTAACCAAAAAAATCGAATAATTAAGAGGAAAAATCAAACTCCTAATGAAAAGAAGAATGTTATAATGTAGAGTTTTAGTATATCTGACAATATGTGGAAGGAAATGGTAATTTCTACATGCTATATTTTTAGTAGAATTCCTCACAAAAAAAGTTAGTAAAAACCCCTTATTAGTTATGTAAAGGATTTGCTCCTAGCCTAAACTATTTAAGTGTGAGGTGTTTGCCATAATTGGCTTACAAGGCTTTAGAAAGACAATCATTAGGCCTAAAACCTTTGATTATGTGTTTATTGGTTATGCTCAAAATAGTATTGCATACAGATTCATTTCCTTTAGTGATAATTCTATTTGTGAATTTAGAGATTCAGAATTTTTTAAATATGTCTTTATATTAAAGAAAAATGATGCTGGTAATGTTTTTAGTAGTTTTTAATGTTGTTTGTCTACCCTGGTCTTTGCCTCCTTCTACTTCTATTTCAAATGAATATGTAAATGAACCTAGGAATAGTAAAAGGTGAAGAATTGAAACAAGTTTTGGACCATATTTTATTATTGTCCTTTTAGTTGAAAATTATGATCTTGATAGAATAAATGAGGACATTGTTTTTGTCTTTTTAATTAAGGAAGATCCTAAGACATATGAAGAGGCAATGACTTTTATACCCTAGCTTTTGGAAAGAAATGATTACAAATGAGCTTGATTAAATAATGACAAACCATACTTAGAACATAGTTTATTTGCCCAAGGGTTGTAACCAATTAGATGCAAATGGATCTTTTGAAATAAAAGAAGGCCTAATGGAACTATACAAAAATTTGAAGCCAAATTAGTGGTTATAGGTTATAATCAAAATAAAGGCATTGACTATTTTGAGACCTACTCTCCTGTGACCAAAATTTCTACTAGTAGAACTCTAATTTCCCTTGTTGCCATTTAGGGTATAGTAGTACATCAAATGGATGTGAAATTTGTATTTTTTTTAATGGTGAATTAAAGAAGGAAATATATATGGAACAACCTAAGGGTCATATGGTTCCTAGTTAGGAGAATAAGTTGTACAGGCTTAAAAAGTCTCTTTAAGGTCTTAAATAAGCTCCTAAATAATGGTATGAGAAGTTTGACCAAACCTTAGTTTCGAATGGCTACATTATGAATGCATCTTATTCCTATGTTTATTAAAAAATGATTGGATCAAATTGTGTCATTATATTCCTTTATGTTGATGATATATTCATTTTTGGCACTAATGTGGATGTGGTCAATGAGACCAAAATGTTTTTTCTTATCAATTTGATATAAAAGATTTAAGAGAAGTTCATGTGATTCTTGTTATTAAAATGAGCAAAAATGAAAATGACTTCTTGTTATGTTAATCCCATTATATTAAAAAAATGTTGAAAGAGTTTGGTTGCTTTGATGTTGTGACTATGAGAACTCCCTGTGACTATAGTATATCTCTTATAAAGTTATATCTCTAGTATTTTACAAATTGAGTATGCTAAAATTATAAGAAGTGTTATATTTCTTATGAATTATACAAGAATTGCATAGCTTATGATGCTAGTATATTGAGTTGTTATACTCATAACCCGAGTAGTAAACATTGGAATGAACTTTATTAGTTTTTGAAATATCTTAAAAGACTATGAACTAAGAATTGCATTTTAGTAAAATTCTTGCCATGTTAGAAGGATTTTGTGATGCAAATTGGGTGTTGGACAACAATGAAGTTAGCCTACTAGTGTTTACATCTTTACCTTAGATAAAGGTATTATATTATGAAAATTTGCTAAAAAACATATATAGCACACTCTACTATGAAATTTGAATTCATTGCTTTTTAGTTATAGGTCAAGAAGCTGAATGATTGAGGAAATTATTGGAATATATGCCATTATGGGGGAAAGCAAATGTGCCAGCTTACCCATATTATGATTCGTAAGCAATTATTAGAATAGAAAAAAATAGCCAGTATAATATCAAGGGAAGACATATCTGTATTAGATATATTGCAATCATATAACTTATAAAAATGGAGTAATTTCTTTGAAATATATGAGAACCAAGAGGAACTTGGTAGACCTTTTTACTAAATGATTAACAAGGAAAGTAGTCTTTGAATCGCCAAGGGGGATGATGCTTAAGCCCATGGATCGAGGGAGTATGGTGATACCATGTTATGGTCAAACGATGCCATGTCTCAATATGTATAGCATTCCATCCTTATAACATGTAGTTATGCTTGATATGAGGTTGAGCCTCAAATGATGGATTTGATGGATACAATTTTGCATATCTTAAGCTATATTAGGTCCTAATGGTTTCATAAACCACCTACTTGAGTGTGAAGGTGGGGCTGCCTTTTATGAAAGACTTGAGCTATCTTTTTAAAGCACTCATAAGAACCTAAGATATGCGAGTGGCCATAAAAAGAACTTGTTATTTATTTTCCACTTAATGAAAAATTCATAGAAATTAAGGATATAATGTTAAGTTAAGGAGAATCAATCTTTCTATTGATTTTTGATGAAAGTCAAATATTATTAATAATAATAATAGAAGAGTGTGTGAATTGTTTTGATGAGTTTGTTAAGTATGCAGAAAAATGTAAGAGGCACAAATCATCAAGTTAAGAAGATATTAAAGTGAAGTCATCAAACGAAGCAAAGTCATCAAATTAAGCGAAGTTATTAGACGAAGATAAGTCATTAGATGAAGCGAAGACATCAGATGAAGCAAAGAAATAAGACGAATTATACAAAAAAAAATCAAGACGTTATAATTAAAGAACAACCTACAACGTTAGTTAGTTAGTTAGTTGGAGTTGGTTACCGAACTCAACTAACAACTGATCTCTGAAGATTCTACAAGCAGTTTTCAAGAAGACCGTTGGAGATTTAGACTATAAATATCACTTATAGTCTTAAACAAAAAAATATACAATATACACAAGACATAACCTTACAACTCTGAACCTTCAACTCTCAATTTTTTATTTACGATACTGTAGAAAAATAGCTTAAGTGAAAAGAAGAAAGAAGAGAGATCAAGTCAACCTATAACATGAATTTAGAAAACTTAAAATCTTTTAAGTGAAAAGGAAGGATACAGCTTGAAGAGGTTAAGATAGTAGATAAAGAATACTTTGTGAAAGAGACTTGAAGAGGCTAAGATAGCAGATAAAGAATACTTTGTGAAAGAGACTTGAAGAGGCTCTGGAAGTGTGAAATAATACTTGTAAAAGTTGAAAAAGATAGTGAAATGTCATATATACTCTAAGGACTGGACGTAACCCTAAGGTTAAGGATGAACCAGTATAAATCGCGGTGTCATATTCTCTAACCCTTATCTCTTTAATTTCATGTTGTTAGAAGAATAGATACTATTTCTGCTATTGCATTACTCAAACGAAGTAAGTGCATTGTTTTGTAAATTATCTGAATCTTTCAAGAAAATCAAGAAGTTTTTAAAGATTTCGATCTTAGACAATTTATCACAATTCAACTCCCTTTCTTGTGTATTCGTACATATTACGTGATTTCTATAATAACAAGTGATTTACTTCAATTGGTATCAGAGAAAAGTTTCCAAGAAACACTGTTATAAAGTGAGGACAAAGATCCATAGCTGAATCACATGTTTTTATAGATAAAGGTGCCTCAATCACAAGACCTCCTGCATTCAATGGTGAAGATTATCATTATTAGAACGACAAAATGCAGCTCTTCATATAATCCACATACATTGATCTTTGTGATATCATTGAAAGTGGTCCATATATTCTAACAGACTATGAAGGGAAAGTCATTTCTCTTGATGAATGGTCAGTTGATCAGAAAGATCATGTTCAATTAAATTCGAAGGCCAAATTTAAGTTGTGCATTAAGCAGAAGTGAATATGATAAGGTTCATGGATGTGAATCTGTAAAGGAAATATGGGACACATTAGCCATTGCACATGAAGGCACAAACTAGGTGAAGGAATCCAAGATTGGTATTCTTGTTCATCAGTATGAGCTGTTCAAGATGAAAGATGATGAGTCTATTGATCAAATGTTTGGGCAATTTCAAACAATCATTAATGGACCTAAAGCTCTGGAGAGAATCTACAATAGTCAAGATTATGTCAGAAATATCCTCAGAAGTCTTCTAAAAAGATGGAGACCCAAAGTAACAGCAATATAAGAGGCTAAGGATTTAAGCAAGCTTAAGCTAGATGAATTGGTTGGTTTACTGAAAATCCATGAAGTAGAGCTTAATGCAGAAGATAAACCTAGAAGGGACAATTCTATTGCATTGAAGGTTGGTCAGAAGAATCAGAAAATAGAAGAAAATAGAAGCTTGTCTTCAAAAGCATTAAAGAATGAAGAAATCAAGATTGACGATGCTAGTGAATTTGATCAAGATTCAAGTGAAGATGAAGACGAACTATCTTTCAATTCAAGAAATATTAGAAGGATGTGGAAAAAGAAAACTAAAGGAAATAAAGATTCCTTTTTAAAAAGGATTAGCAAAGACGATTTGAAGAATAAGAAAAGCTCTATCATTTGATATGAGTGCAATAAACTGGGACATTACAAGTTTGAATACCCCTTGCTTAAAAGAAAACAAAAGAAGAATCAAGGAAACAAAAAAAGCATGATGGCAATATGGGAAGATCTGGATTCGTCTGAATCTGAATCTAACTCAGATTCATCAGAGCAAGCAAACATATGCTTGGTAGCTAAAGGTGAAAGAGATGATGAGGTAATCTTTGACTTTAATGATCTTTAGCATGCTTATTTATAATTTTTAGAAGATTCTCATAGTATTCTAAAACAATATAGATTGTTGAAAAAGAAATTTATTGAAAATTCTAAGAATACAAAAATCTTAGAAGAAGAAAATGTCTGCCTTAAGAAACAAGTAGACGATATGAAAAAGAATGTTACTATAGATAGATTTGAGGAGGTTAATCAGTTAAAACAAAGGATTAATATTGTTTCAGCTGATTTATCAAAATTTTCAAAGAGTACAAAAAGAATGAATGATATGATTGGAAGTTATAGACATCCAGATGATAATAGTGGTTTAGGCTTCTCTGGTAGAAATTCAATTCATAATAGAAATATTTTTCGTAACAGGAATTTTGTTCCTAAGAATAAGAAACAATATTCTTATTATTATTCTAAGAATAATTATAAGACTAACCCCAAAGAAGCCAAGAAAATTTGGGTACCTAAGAAGGATATAATATATACTGCAGATCTATCTACTTGGAAGAAGCAACCATCATCATTGGTACTTAAACAGTGGCTACTCGCGACACATGACAGGTAGAAGGTCTATGTTCCTAAACCTCCAACATAAGCAAGGAAGATCAGTAACTTTTAGAGACAACTAGCAGGGTAAAATAATTGGGATTGGCAAAATTGGTAAAGATTCTTTTTCAACTATTGATAATGTTCTGCTAGTTGATAGTTTAAAGTATAATCTAATCAGTATAAGTTAATTATGTGATTCTGGTTTTGAAGTATCCTTTAATCAAAATTCTTGTTTAGCTAGAAACAAAGACGGGTCCATATTCTTTTCTGCCAAGAGACGAAACAATCTCTATAGGATTAATTTAGATGATTTGAGAAGTCAAAATATTTCATGTCTTATATCAAAAGATGATGAAAAACTGATTTGGCACAAAAAGCTAGGTCATGTTAGTTTTAAACATATTTCCAAATTAGTCAGACATGATTTGGTAAGAGGTTTACCAAAGATAAGTTTTAACAAAGTTTTCTTTTGTGAGAGCTGTCAGAAAGGAAAACAGGTTAAAACATCCTTTTCTTCTAAGAATGTTGTAACTTCAACTAAACTTCTAGAGTTGTTACATATAGATTTGTTTGGTCTAACTAGAACAGTAAGTCTTGGTGGAAAGAAGTATGGTCTTGTAATTGTTGACGACTTTACCAGATTTTGTTGGATATTGTTTTTATCGCATAAATATGAATCTATTAATTGCTTTAAAGTCTTATCCAAAAAGTTACAAAATGAAAAAGGGACTTCTGTTACTGGAATTAGGAGTTATCATAGTAGAGAATTTGAAAATGAAAATTCAAAATCTTTTGTGAAGAGAATGGAAATTTCCATAATTTCTCTGCTTCTAGAACTCCTCAACAAAATGGAGTTGTAGAAAGAAAGAACAGAACGACTTAGGAAATGACAAGGACTATGCTATGTGAAATGAATCTTCTTAAGTACTTCTAGGCAGAATCTATAAATACAGCTTGTTATATTCAAAATAGAGTATTTCTGTGACCTATTTTTTTAAAAAAATCTATATGAGTTATGAAAGGGAAGAAAACCAAATATTTCTTACTTTCATCCTTTTGGTTGCAAATGCATTATCTTGAATACAAAAGAAAATGTGGATAAATTCGATTCTAAGATCATTTCAGGAATTTTTCTAGGTTATTATATTAGATCTAAAGCTTATAGAGTTTCTAATCTTGTTTCAAAATCTGTTGAAGAATATCTATATATAAAGTTTAATGTGATTCTCATCTAGATAAGAGAGACGACTCTAATGATGAAACTCTATCTACTTCCTTAGTTAGTAACCTAGATGATTCACCATGAATTGATCCATCTGATAAAGTAGTAGATCTTTCTAAGAATATTAGTTTGAGAAAAGATTGGAGATACAAATCTTCTC
>JANQBM010763098.1:0-14560 GCA_025594535.1 Erythroxylum domingense | reverse complement strand
ATATAATGCTCATTAAAACCAAACTCTTTTATTTTATTAATAATAAATATTTCCATTACAAAACTATAACTGAAGAAAATTAAGGTACATGTAAATACACTTGCTTTCCAGGGCACTATATTTACATAACTCCAATATAAACTTCATTAAAACTATGTAGAATAATACCATAAATGACTCCGTTATGTTTCTTGGCCTAAACACTTCCTGTTTTTCACCTTTTTCTTTAAATCCAAAGCCAAATTTTTTTAATGAGATGTATGACCTTAAACATAGGGCTATGTATTTAAAAAATCTTCAACACCAATACTAGACTTGTATGAGGCTATATAAGGTGTTTTATTCTTCATCCAGGGGGTAATAAGGGGGTACGTTTTGTGTAGGAGGAATAAAGCGACCATATTTGAGCACAACCCTTTAACTTAGTAGTATGTAGGTGTCGTGTTCATGGATATTTCTCTAAGTCTTCCAAAATTTACTCCCAATTAGTATAATTTTTCTCCAATTTTGCTAATTTTCCTTACATAAGCAAAAATAAGACTTGAAGTGACAATACTTAAATTAAGTATTAGATCTTTAAAAAAATTCAAAATATAAGCAATATGCCATAGAAATAGTGTTAACAATAATGTAAGTCTAGCATACAACAAATAATCCCGGTTGACTAAGAGCTCTCTCTTATCTGGTATGAAACTAAATGATCCCCCTTTATTATCTTGAGGTTTTAATCTTAGAAGATCATGAAAGATATTGAAAGAATCATGAAAAACTTTCTTTAAGTAGGTGACCCTTATAAAGCAATAAGTGCTGACCGTGCATCGTAACGCTACCAAAATAATTAGATTAAAACTATAGCTAGTGATAAGTCTAGGTCGATACCATAGAGATTAATTCCAACTACTATCTTAAATTATCTATATAAGTAAAACAATGGATTTTTGGGTTAAAGTAAATTAGAAAACAAAATAAAATTGAATCTATAAAAACAAATCAAATTAAACAATAACAAAGTGACAAAGATGATGAATTAGTTGAAATCTAACTCTTTGGTTTATTCTCGGCCTAAGCACAATTTCACAGATATTGTTGAATTATTGTCTTTTCTCCTCTCTTAAGACTATTGATTATGAACTAACAATAAGCTTTGTTTACTCTAGTTTTTCCTTAGGTTGTAGTTAATCAAAAAGAGCTCGTTAATTAAACCTTACTATGTGGATAATTATATTATAAGTGAGAAAAATGGACCAATCTAAGCAACAATCACACAAGCTCAGATTATTTAATTTATGCTACATTATCTCTAACGATTTCATATCGTTATTTGCCACATACAACCTTCAACACGACTATTATGTATCACATTCAAGTTCTAGTGATGGCTTTTCATGAAAAACGATTTAATAAAGCATTAAAATCATTCTCATACAATACCCAATCAATCCATACAAGATAATGTAAACAATCCAAAATGGAGTAAAGAAAACGATACATAACAACAATTTTCTTAATGTGCTCCTCGACCTTAATTGCACCTCAAATGCGGTGTTGGGAAAGTTAGCCTTCCATCTTCATCTTCAAGCTCTCACCATCGACCATCCTATCCATCGCCACTATCAGTGTTGAAGATCGTAGAAAATCAAAGAGAAAATAAGAGAAAAGTGTTTTTAGCTAGGTTTGTCCCTAATATCCTTTTCTGCTGTCACCAACTTTTCCTTATTTAGTAAAATTTAGGTTTAAATCAAGGGAAACCTAGCATTAATAGGGACAATTGGCATTACTAGGGACACCAGATGAAAATAATGCATATTTGTTAATTCTCAAGTGTGAGAACACACCTTACAGCTGTGCATGGCCCTCTCATGGCTATGAGAGGTGTTGCATAGGTGTGAGAAATTTCTCATGCCCATACGATCCAATATGCTATAAGACTTCTCCTTTCTTTGTTCTTCACTTGACATTCTATCTTGCCTCTTCTTCTTTTAGTCCTCTTTTTCTTTATGCTCTGTGAATCTATACAATATGGAAATTGAGATGATGGCTTCAATGGACATGCTTTTGGGTCACTTTAGCTCTTTCACTTCCAAATTATACCTAAGATCAAATATGAGATAAAGTGAGTACCTAGGCATTTCTAAGGCATTAATCATTAAGTGTAGTATATCAAATGAATAAACATTTAAAATATATCAAGTGCCAAAGTGAAATGGACTCAGGTTGGATTGACAAAAGATTAAGGAGATTTAAAAATGTGGTTAGTTAAAATGTGCAGCACAGTGCTTTTAACTAAACAGGTCTGGAGTGGAAGAGGTCCTGTTTACCTAATGCATGAGGTCTTACACATCAAGCATATGCAACATTATCAAGCTATAGTCAAATAAATTATTAGGCAAGATGATTGGTTCCTAAGCTTTAGGGGATCCTTTGGCTTCTCAAGCTTACTTCTTAATTACAAACCTTGTAGAATCTTAAAGACAAGGTCTATTGGTCAAATCAAGTGTATAGAACCTTCACTAGCAAGTCATATTATGAGTTGTTTAGAGAAATACAAAATAAAGTTTAATAGAGCAAGCTAATATATTTTAGATAGAATCTTCCAAAAGTTGCATTCATTGTCTAGTTAGTTGTTATGTATAGACTAGGCATCTTAGGAAACGCCCTAAAATATCTAGCCTATCGTATTCTCTATATGGTGTTGAGTATAAAATAAGAGACCATTTATTCTTTTAATGCATATATAATAAAGAGCTATGGAGATACATACAAGAACTTTTCCATAACTTTTACTTAGATAATAACTAAAAAGGAATCATAAATTGGCTTTAAATATAAAAATTTACGAAAAGGAGATTATATACTATTTAAAGTTGTCTTAAATTAAGGAATTTATACAATTTATAAACAAAGGAATAAAAGAAAATTTAAGAATTAACACCTAGATAGCTCAAATTTCTATAGGAGTACATTGGTGTAGATTAGGGAGTTTATACTGGCTATCAAAAAAATGATATATGATATCTCTTACTATATCCTATAGATGGAACTTAGGCTAAGGTAGAACATATGTCTTATCTTCTTGATCTTGGGCATAACACTCAGGCTATACTAGGCAGATAAGGAACAAATAGAAAAGTTCTGCTCAGTTTGAACATAGTTAATGCAATGGGCAACGTTAACAATTATTATAATTTTACAAAGTTAGGCTCATATATATACTAGACTATAAATAAGCTAGTTGAAGTTAGATCAAGTTTTCATATTAGTTCTTGTGATGCTATTGACTAAGCCATTGATCTTTTAGGCCTCCTTTAAGTACTTATTCCTTTTGTAAATCCTTTTAGATACCTTTTATTAATGCAATTTCATTAATTTAAAAATTCCATCTTTCAATCTCAAATAAAAAATATTTTGAGAAAATATTAAAAATAACAATAAAGATTTTCCATTCCTCATTTAATGATAAGAGTCATCATAATGCTATATAACTAACTACTTGCATTAATTTACAAGTTGATTTAATTAACTTCATTATTCTTCAAACTTAAATTTGAATTTACATACATAAGATAACATGCTTGAACTTTCAAACATGCTCACACCCTTTTATTAATAATTCATAAATTTATGCAAAATTAGAGCAGTAAAAGGTTGTTTGAAAAGTCATCTAACCTTTTTATGTGAGAGTTAATACCTTGTCATGAATATTATCGTTTCCTCAACTAGATTGCCACTTCAAATGGCTACAGCTGCTACTCTTTAATCTTGAACTTTTCAATTGAATAAAGTCAGGAAAGTGAAATTATTGTGATTATTTATTTATTTATTCATTTTTACAAAACATGCTTAACCGAAGTCACAATTTGATGCAGTGCATTCTACATAAAAATATCATAATGATCATCAAATATTCATTATAAAAATTTATAAGCAATTGAACTCACTTATTCACCACTACTTATGACTAAGGATTCTAAATTAACAAAAGAAAAAAAAATTATAATGAATTATGTCCAATAGTGTGTTTTCAAGAAAAAAAAGTCTAACATTGCTTCCTATTGAGAAAATCATGAAGAATTTTGATAAGCTTGAGTCATCATATCATATATACTCTTATAATCCCTCTTTTATAGTTAAAATAAACATTATCCTCAATATTTTAAACATTTAAGTCAATAATAAAAATGAAAAGAGGGAAGAGATAATAGGTGACTTAAACTTCCTTAATTTTAAGTTAAACAGGTCAAGTCAAGATGAGATTTTATTCCATTATTTTGTTATTGAATTATTGAATGGACTATAAAGAGAGCTTTGGCAAAAAAGTAAGTCGAAATGAAGTAATAATATCATAATGTATATGTATATAATCAAGAATATTAAACAAAATGAAAAATAAAAATAAAAGATAGATCATAAATTTACAGAGGAGTCAAAGGTATCTATGGTGGCATATAGGGAACAATCACTTGTTAGTCCTCTAGATCATTGAATAAGATCATCTTTATAAGGCTCCTAGTAGAGGTCTCGATCACACTATCCTTATATCCTTATAAGGAATAACAGCCTCCTCTCCCATTAATATGACAATCTCTTTTAGCTCTCTAATATCTGCATCTCTGACATACTCCTCTCTAAATGGCTTTTTAAGGTCTCTAGCCTCATCCAAAATTGATCCATCATCCTCAGGCACTATAGTTTTATCTCTTCCCTTACAATTGGCTCCTTAGGTATCAGAGGTGGAGTTAGAATCTCTACATTTAAATGCCACAGAATTCACACTATGGTGTCACCTAGTCAATATAAATATGTGTGCGTATAAATTAGATTGGCTAGCTAGGTGGCTAGTATAGGTGTTGGTGGTTGATGTTGAGTGAGTGCTTTCTTTGGACCCACAGTCTTGTCATCTTGGGTTTATGCCTACTTATTAGTTCATAATGGTCCACTTTTGAGGGCAAGGTACTGGCCTTAGCTATCTACCCTAAAGGACCATTCGCATTGTCTTGAGAATCTTTATAGTGATAGGCATAAAAGTAGCTGCCACTATCAAGTATAAATTGTTTACTACTATTAGTAACCCTCACACTAGTCGTGTAATGATTGAGCCACCACTAATAATCCTGAAGTTAGTCTAATTGAGGTACTTATAGATTAACTATATACAGGAGATACCAAATTATTTCTTCTATGATTCACACATCCATGGGAATTTGCATGATTTCCTCTTCTTGTCTTCTCTTCTTTGATCTTTTATTCAACCTCTAAGTTGCTTCCTCTTTTTTCCTACACAAAAATAGTCAATTCTTACCCTCAATTAGAATCAAACACACAAGAACAACAATGGAAATCAAACTTAATGAAAACATATAAAATGAATCCTAAACTAGAATAATAAACAACAATTATGTAAGAAAACACATGCCAATCATCGATAAAAACATATCCTTAAGCAAAATAAATACAACCAATCAATTCTACGTCTTCATTTTCACAAAGATCAAAGCATACAATCCCTCAAATTCAAGCCAACTCAAATCTCTAGTTGCACATATCATGACTACGTTTTGCATTGGTGTACACAAACTCATAATTGACATAATCACTCAAAGATAAGTAAAGAAGCAAAAACGAATCTTACTCATTGTTTTCACTCATTTATCTTAAGTGTTTAAAGGTTAGTGTTTCGTTCAAACTTTCTATAGGAAACTACAATACTATAGGCTTACTAATACACCAGTTCTCCTTTACAATGATTGCATGCATAAATGGATCAAAAGGACTTGTTTAAGGTTGTAATGTGGTAAAGGTTAAGGTGGGTCAAAAGAGGGGAAAGAGGGTTAACCACAAGCATAAGTAAAGTATAAAACGGATAAAATGGGATAATAAAACATAACTACACGACATACAAATATAACTAATATTCTGCACTTATTGATGCTATTCACCTGTTCTTTTCTTTTTCATTTTTCATTTTTTTCATTTTCTTTCTTTTTCTTCACACATGGAAGAATTATGGATCAAGAATTATGGATCAAAACTAGCACTATAGACAATGTAGTCCACAAGTAGAAATATACTCAACTTGTCTCCATAAAAATTTGACATAATCCCAACTAATGTTTTACTTAATACTTTACTAAGCTTGTGAAAGGGTATGATAATGAGGTTTAAAGTGTTAAAATTTTGGGTGTTTTTAAGAAACAAAAGGTTAAGGCTCAATGGGGGTAGCAAGGGATTATGCAAAGTCGGGTCGTTTAAGCCAAGGTTAAAGTAAGAAAAAGGGCCTCAATCATCTCTATGAAGCATGCATCCAATAGACTCAAACCGATTCAAAGCAAGTTCTGAAGGTAGGAACCTGTGGAAGTACACTCAACAAGGAAATGAAATAACTCTAGATGGAGTCATATGGCTTAATCCTCACTTTAGCTCAAATGAAAACTCATTATGTATCTCTACACTATCTCATTGTTCAAATTTCAATTTGTGTCTAAGCTTATGTAACCAACTACTTTTCATCACTCTATATGGTTCACTTTTTACTTAAGTAGCCTAATCTGAGTTCAAGCATGCAATCTAATTCCAACTAACATGACAAAATCTCATGGCAATATTTATCAGAGTGACTCAAATATGGTTCCATTGCTAACATAAAGCACATACAATATGCCTAAACATGCATCCTATTTAACACAATATAAAAAAATACAATTAAGAAAGTTGATGTCACCTCCCCACACTTAAAGATCACATTGTCCTCAATGTGACAAGTTAACCCCCAAGTGAGTGAAAATGACATTAAACTAAATAAAAATGAAAGCAACACAAACAAAATAAATTGAAACAAACAAATGATATTAACTTAAACAGAAGATGCCGAAGTTAAACCAAAATTAAAGAAATTAGAACTAAATAAACTACATAGCACACAAACAAATAATATGGAAACAAATACACCTGAAATGAAATGCACTCATATATAAGAAACAAAAAAATTTAAAAGTTTAAGGGATAAGAAAAGCTTATTCTAATGATGGTGGTAACGGTGATGGTGTAGGAGCTTCAAAATTGTTCCTCCGACAGAAGTTGAGGAACCTTCTCTTTAAGTTGCATTGCTCCTTATGAACTTGTCACATTTGAGTGTCGAGTTCATCGAGTTGGGATGTCATCCATTGTTAATTTGTGGCTATTCGGTCGAGAATCGGTTAATATTGGTCAATCATCACTAGTTCCCTTGGTTCCTCCACTACTGCTTCATGCTTTGGTTCTGATGTTGCGTTGGATATGGGGGGTTGGTCTACGACTACACTGATGCCCCTCCTACTCCTCACTGCAGTGCTCATCTAAGGATTGTGAAGTTCCATAGATTGGACCTCCACAATCTCAAGCGTCTCAAATACACTATATCAAACATGTCGTGGGGAGTAATATGCAAATTCTCCATATTCAGATTATAAAATACACCCAAAGCAAAAGCAATATGAGCCATTCCAAAGGAAGTATTCTTTTTATTAATCACAATCAATAATGATCGAAAAATTCTATAAGATGTGTTAATTTTAAACTTTCTATCCATGTACTATAAAAAGAAAAGTTCTTTAGTTGAGCATTTATTAATTTCCATTTTATTAAACACAGTCAGGCATATAAATTTATGTAATAGCAAATGCTCAGCACTCTGGATTAGAGAGTTTGGTGCATTACGTGAATCAAAACGTTTTTCACCTGTAAGAGTGTTCCAATAAACATCTACGTCAAAATCTGTATGACCATCTAAGATTTTTATAGTCGACAAGTTAGACAATTCATGCATGATAGAGTAATCAAGTTTAAAAACATTTCCACCTTACCTAAACCAAAACAAATCCATTTTAGAATTATACCTAACTTTGTTAAAAACTCTAAAATATGGTGGCAGAAATAGGTACGTCGTATCGAACAAATCTATTCCACCCTATGTTTGTAGCTAATTGTTCAAGTCAGCATCTCACTCCTATATTTTCTAACACTTTAAAATCCAAATACCTGGGAGTAACTAATGCTCTATTCCTAAAGTCATGAAAGCGTGCACCTTCTTCTTCCGAGTATATCAGAAATGGGCTCGATAAGTTGCCATTAAGTTGGGTTTTCCTTCATTGGAAACTTGAAGGCGGAGCTCGTCAACCGATTGCCTAACCCTCATCGTCCTTGGTGGATTAGAAGAAAATCTACCAAAAGCGAAAGAGAGAGAGTGAAATTTGTATTATAGAGAGAGAAAATAAAATCCCACCTAAATCCTTGTATTTTTAAATGATTGATGTATGAAAAGAATGAAGGAATGTAAGATTAATGGCAAGGGATGAATAAAATACCAAGAATCTAGATGAAAAATGAAGAGTTTTAGAGAGTGGGAGGAGAGAAAATCGTGTTCTAGAGAGAGGGAGTGAAATTTTGAAAAATGAATGAGCGAAGAAAAAGGGGGAGGAAACTTTAATTTTCCTTCTGGACATTCCCACAAGCGTGGGAATCCTCTCTAGCAACTCTCTGGAGAGGAATTCCACACTTGTAGGAATTATGGGGATTCCCACGTGGAGAGGATTCCCACATCTGTGGGAATCTCCAAAAGTCCCATGAGAGTGGGATTCCTCTCCAGAAACTTTATGGAGAGGTTTCCTATGTCTGTGGGAATCACCACAATTCCCACGAACGTGGGTTTTCTCTCCAGAAACTTTCTGGAGAGGTTTCCTATGTTTGTGGGAATCATCACAATTCCCACAGATGTGGGTTTTCTCTACAGAAGCTTTCTGGAGAGATTTCCCATGTTCATGGGAATCACCACAATTCCCAATATGGGAATTGGTGATCCTCACAATTTCAAACCTTCTTCTAAGCTTATATGCATTCTTTATGATCCCAAAACCTACAAACACATCAAGATAATATCATCAACAAGAAATTTGAAAAGAAAACAAATTGAAATCCAAACACAATCAACACAAACATCAATCAAATCTAATTCAAACATGATAATAACTAAAGAATTCAAATGAATCATTAATTGAATAAAAACAAACAAAGGCTTGTTGACTCCCATGGGTTGCATCCCATGCAGCGCTTCTGTTATCGTTGGTAGCTCGACTCTCCTTATTACTTATTATCGTTAGTAGCTCGACTCTCCTTCTTACTTATACAGGGGTTACCTTATTGTGGGCTTCACCTTCATCATTATTTTCCTTTCTTTACCTTCTCCTATGAGTTCATTTCTTCCTGAATGCATTTCGGGAGTCCTCAATATTTTCCCATCCTCCTTGGAGTTTAGGTTCTTTGATGTCCGTCAGGGTAGAGTCAGATGATAATTATTCTTTGACACCTTGAATGTTAATTGCTCATCCCCTACTCTCAGTATTAAGTCGGCCCCATCAATAGCTCCATAGGAAACACTTGAAAGATTTTGAAGGGGTCCACTCCATCTTAACTTGAGATTGCCAAAAAATAACTGAAATTGTGAATTAAATAAAAGCACCAAGTCCCTACTCTTAAACTCCTTCTTTTTAATATGAGCATCATGCTACTTTTTTGCTCTTTTTTTTGTACAACTTAATCTTAACTCTTCCAATTCATCAAGTTGTAATAATCTCTTCTCACCCCGTAAACTTTTAATCCATATTCAACTTTCGAATTGCCTAATAAGATCTAAGCTCCATCTCTAAAGGTAAATGGCAAGCCTTACCATACACAAGTCCATATGGAGTAGTACCTATGGGTGTCTTGAAGGTTGTCTTATACACCTAAAGTGTATCATCTAACTTTAAAGCCTAATCTTTCCTCGAAGTGTTCACTACCATCTCCAAAATCTTCTTCAACTCTATTCACTACTTCCACTTGGCCATTGGTTTGGGGATGCTAAGGAGTCGCCACTCGATGATGCACATTACATCTTTTCAATAGAGTTTCAAAGGGTTTGTTGCAAAAGTGACTCCCTCCATCACTGATTATCGCTCTATGCACTCCAAATCTAGTGAAAATCTTCTCGATCAATATTTGCACCACCTTACCATCATTGGTTGGAGTAGCTACGACTTCAACCCAAGTCAAAACATAATCAAATCCAAACAGTATGTATGTGTTACCTAAGGAGGATAGGAATGGGTCCATAAAATCCAAACCCCACATATCAAATATTTCCACTTCTATGATATTCAAAAGTGGAATCACACCATGCTTTGATATGTTTCCCACTCTCTGACATCTATCACTCTGTAGCATAAAGTTTTGGGCATCCTTAAACTTGGCTAATAAAACCCACATTCTAAGATATGAGTCATCATCTTATTCACTCTATAGTGTCCTGCATACACTAAAATATGACATTGAGTCAAAATGTCAAGCTTTTCATCTTAAAGGACACACTTGTAAATCACAATATTAGCACAAATTTTATATAACATAGGTTCATCCCAAATATAGCAAGAACACTGGAATAAGAAATGATTCCTTTGTTAATGTGAGAGATCAAAAGGAAGAATACCACCTGAAACGTAGTTTGCAATATCTATAAACCAAGGACGAAAAGGATTTTCTACCATCATTAAAGCCACATAAGGAAAGCTCTCCTTGATTTCCTCCTCTTCTCCATAGTTCCCCCTTCAAGTCGTGATAGGTGGTCCACTATAACATTTTCTGTTCCCTTCTTGACATTAATCTCAATTTTGAATTCTTGGAGCAAAAGCACATGTCGGATAAGCCTAGCCTTGGCATCCTTCTTAGCAAAGAGATAATGTAATGTCGCATGGTCTGTAAAAACAATACCTTGTGAGCCCAAAAGATAAGAACGAAATTTCTCACATGTAAATACCTTATGGTGTAGCTAAATTATGCTCCCGTTAATGTCTTACTTGTGTAGTAGATGGTATACTACCTCTTCCCTTCCGTTAGCCAAGTACACAACCAATGGCACAGTCACTTGCGTCACATATAATCTCAAAGGGAATTGGCGATGTCAAAATGGGTGCTTGATCGGGGTATTATGCTATGAAATTTTTTTAATATTTTTAACCTCGATATTTTCACAAACGCATGGGTCATTCCCCTAATACCTAAGGTATCGATCCTACAAGGATGGATATTCTAATCCTAAAATCTAAGGCTTGACTAAATTTCATAATAAATTAAAATAAACAACTAATGCAGAAATTAACTAATCAACAATCAATATCAAGAATTAAACTCATAAAATATAAACAAACTATGAATTTTTTTGAACAACCAATCTAGAATCAACCTAGAAACTACCAATTAAGAGAAAGGTGGGTTTTAATCCAAAATTAACAAAAATCTGATCAATTATGGAATTATAGAATTATTAGGTCTAGATAGTCCTAGGGTAGATTACTCTCTCTCAAATTATAATCTTTAACCCTAACTTATAATCCCTAATTTAAATTATGGAATTGTAATCTCTCGATTTCCAATTTACCCAAAATCGAAATTAGTTCTAAATTTGTTTATTAACCAACCGGAAACCTATGCTCGATCTCTCGTTACATAATTTTACTAGTTTGATTCAATTCTTATTTATCAAACTACCTAACTCTCATTAGCCCAATTTGTTGATAGTCACTCGGTTCACCCTCTTAGTTTATTATTGAATTATTAAGCATAGATATTGAATCACAAATAACTCAATTAAAACATAATAAATCAAATTTCATTAATCTCAAGAATCAAAATCCTAATGGTGAGTTTAGATAAAATTAACATTCAACAAAAAATATTCCCAACGATTATCCCAATTCTATAGATCAATAAAATTGAAATAAAAATAGAAAATACTATCAGAACGGACTCGTGGAGGCAGTGACTGTGGGAAA
This sequence comes from Erythroxylum domingense, assembly GCA_025594535.1. Taxonomy (NCBI): domain Eukaryota; kingdom Viridiplantae; phylum Streptophyta; class Magnoliopsida; order Malpighiales; family Erythroxylaceae; genus Erythroxylum; species Erythroxylum domingense. Next base: position 2,723 of record JANQBM010763098.1, on the reverse strand, counting down.
CCACTGTTCCAGGAAGTACTTTGCATCAAGCTTCTTCTTCGTGTCTCTCTTCCTTCGTCTCCTTCCTCAAATTTCTCGATATGCTCTCTAGGGTTTTACAATTTGGTGGGTGATCAAGACTCGTCCAAGATTGCTTTTTCTATCCCTTAATGTTATATTTATATTTTGGAAGCCCTAGGGTTAATTCAGGGTTGAAATGGTAAAAAAGGTCTTGCGAAATTTGAGTTTTTATGTTAGTCTGACATAGGCCATGATCGTGGCCCTCTGCCATGATCGTGGCCATGATCGTGGCCAGCTCCTTGCATAATCATGGCCTAGGTCCTGTCAGCTCGCCCCTTTCTATCACAATCGTGGCCTATTGTGCCACAATCATGGGCCATGTTTTTGGCCTCAAACTCTTCAAAACTTTTCCTTTCTTCGTCTTTTACCCTGAAACACTAACAAAAACATCAAGGTACTTTAAAAATATAATATTTAAGCTCAAAGATTCATACTAACCCATAAAAAACAATTAAACACATAAACTATCATAATTAAAACATAATACACACTAAACACTCAAATTAACATTAAATACTTAACAAATTGAACCCTAAAATATCATACAAATCATAACTATCAGTGTTGTTGTAACCTTCTTTAAGCTATTTAAATAATACAAACAATCATCATCAATCACAAAAGGCACATCTTTAACTAATAAATGAGTCAAGGGTTTAGCAATAAGTGGAAAAATCCTTGATGAACCATCTGTAGAACCCCGCATGACCAAGAAAAGCTCGGATGACCTTGATGTTGATAGGAGGTGGTAGCTTTTCAATCACTTCATTCTTACCTCAATCCCCCTGTGTGAAATCTTATGACCCAATACAATTCCCTCTTAGACCATAAGATGACACTTCTCCCAGTTCAAGACTAGAAGAGACTCCTTGCAACATTGAAGTAATCTGTCTAAATTAAGCAAGCAATGATCAAAAGAATCTCGAAAGATAGAGAAGTCATCCATAAATTACTCCATGACGTTCTCATTCATGTCTGAAAAAATGGCCACATGCACTTTTGGAATGTGTCAGGTGCATTACATAAACGAAAAGGCATCCTCCTATAATCGAAGGTCCCATAAGGACAAGTAAAAGTAGTCTTCTCTTGATCCTGTGGGTATATAAACACCTGATTGTACCCTGAGTATCCATCACGAAAACAATAAAATGTATGGCTAGCCACCATCTTAATCATTTGGTCCACAAAAGGTAAAGGGAAATAATCTTTCTTAGTGGCCAAATTGAGCTTCTAGTAATCAATACACACTCTTCAACCTATGATGGTCCCAGTAGAAATCTTTTCACCTTTTTCATTCTCCATCACTATCATTCCTCCCTTCTTAGGCTCACACTATATCGGACTCACCCACTCACTATCTAAAATGGGGTAAAGGATCCCTGCATCCAAAAGCTTCAATACCTCCTTCTTCACATCCTCTTGCATGTTTGGATTTAACCTTCTCTGTCTCTCCCTTACTATTTTACATCCTTCTTCTAGGTTAATCCTATACATCACCATATTGGGGATAATCCCCATAATATTATAAATTTGCCACCCTTTGACTCTCATCCCCTTCTTATTGGTCTCCACCACTTTTTCTTCTTGCCCACAATCCAATTGGTTAAAGATAATGACAGGTAGGGTATGGTTCTTACCTAAAAAGGTGTATCTCAAGTGGGAAGGTAAGGGTTTAAGCTCTAAAGTGGGGGTTTAACAATGGAAGGTGGTGTGGGCATGGTTTTTCTCTCCAACTTCTCCTTCTTAACTCCCTCACATAATTCCTAGTTTCTCACAATCTCATCCCTGTGTACTTCAATAACTTCATCAACTTCCTTTACACACTCATCCACAACATCAATCTTCATACACGTGGTACCATCCATTGACTTCTTCAAAGATTTAGACATGTTAAATTCAACCTGCTAATAAACAATTCTCAAAACAAGTTTTCCTTATTGTACATCAATTAATGCCCTACCAGTATTTATAAAGGGCCTACCTAAAATCAAAGTACAATTTTTATAGGCTTCAAAATTCATCACAACAAAATAAATAGGAATGATAAATTTATCCATTTTTACCAACACATCTTCTACAACTCTAAATGGCCTCTTGATGGACTGATCTACTAGCTGAATAAGCATAAATGTTGGCTTGATCGTTCTAATCCTAATTTCCTAAAAATAGATATAGACATCAAGTTAATACTTGCACCTAAATCACATAAGCATTTAGAAAATTCAAAGTCACCAACAACATATGAAATAGTAAGACTCCCTAGATCTTGTAGTTTTGAAGGCATTGTGCTTGATACGTTCAAATTATAACTCTTAATCAACGTTACCGTCTGATTGTCCTCCCAAGTGCATTTATGTGTGATTATGTCCTTAAGAAACTTTGCATACTTGGGCTTGCACTCTAAGTCTTCCACCAATGATAAGTTAATTTAAAGCTTCTTCAGTTTCTCTAGAAACTTGGAAAACGGAGTGTCTACCTGATGTTGTCTCGCCCTTTATGGGTATAGAAGTTTAGGCTTGTAATGTGGTGGTGGTACGTATGACCTCTCCTCTACTTCTAGAAACTTGGAAAACTGAGTGTCTACTATTGGAGTTATGTAAATATAGTGCCCTAGAAAGCAAGTGTATTTACATGTAACTTTATCTTCTTCAGTTACAGTTTTG
>JANQBM010762565.1:0-14563 GCA_025594535.1 Erythroxylum domingense | reverse complement strand
ATCATTGGAGGAAAAGAAAACCAAACAAACTGCAAAGATGTAGAAATTGAGAAGCCTGTTGATGGTCTTGAATGATCTATCGCCAAGGTTCTTGAAAAGTGAGGATAGAATGAGTGCCATAATAGTTAGTACAATCTCTATAGAGAGGAAAAGCTCAGGAGAGCGAACCATATTTAGTGTTGTGCGCCAGGACAGGGCGGCAACCTCTCGGAACCACGGATTGGCGAACTTAGGACCATGTGTTGGCTCGTCCAGAACTTCTTCTTCCTCGAATTCAAAATCTTCATAAGAAGGGAGGTTTGATTTTGATGACGAGCAGTAAATTATTGGAGTTTTGGGGCGACTAGGGACACGTAGAGGTGTTGAATACTGGCTTGAAGCTTGGCATCTAGCTCCAGAAACAGGTGTTTTTGCTGCCGTCCTTGCTTGAGTTCTTTCTGGTGTCCATGATGGAGCTTGGCGAGGAGTTCCTGTAACACCATGGTAGAGCTAGACAGAAAAGTCCTTCCAGAAATGAGAGGCCAAGCCAGGATTGTAGACACCAGCACTGCCAGAACCAGAGTTAGTTCGACCTCGAGGAGTCATGCTTCCTATGAATGAGAATGCTTGACTTCTGAGGCTAACGGGTGTCTTAGGACGAGGAGTTTGTGGCATCTTTGGTGTTTCTGGAACTGGTGTCCTAGCAACATCATCAGGTTTGATGCCATCTCGTTGATACAACATTGGGGGTTCAACTCCTACCATGAACTCATCATATTCTTTAATCACGTCCAGGAGATACTCGAGACTGTTTTCACCCTCAGGAACTAGCCTTCCGAATACTGCGAGATAAGCATGAAGACCAGTTGGGCCGCCCACATATACGAGTCTGCCTCTGTTCATAGATTTTGATGAATAGGTGTGCTTCAAATCAATGCCTCTAATAATTAGAATGACTGTAAGCATATTAGCTTATATTCTATTCTAAAAGTTACTTTGCAAGGACTGTGATTCTGTCTAAGAGCATCTGAATCCTAAAAGAAGGCTGAAGGATTGTCATCAACACAATACTACCTCCCTTGGCAACGTCCTTAACCTTTTCAACCACACTGTAAGCACTTGTAGAATCAAGACCTATGGTTGGTTCATTGAGGAAAAGCAGTGATGGCTTATGGATTATATCAGTTCCTATGGACACCCTTCTTCGCTCGCCTCCAGACACTCCTCTCCTTCCTTCATCACCGATATAGGTATGCATGGCACTCTATAACAGTCAGCCAATAATCCCTGTTTAGTGGGTTTTTTAAGAATGAACTTTCACACAATATGCACTGAAATATCTTTTATTAAGTGAATCTCAAAAATAGGGGCTGCTAGCTATATAATAAACTTTACACTGAGAAGATCAAAACAGAAGTAACGAAATCAAAACAGAAGCATAACTAACATTTCCTAATAATCAGGGATTTTATTAACAGCAAAATACACCTATTCTAGCAGCACATATCAGCTCCAACAACTTCAATGGTAGCTATTTTTCAATTGTAACTTTCCCAACATATCCCCCCTTAAACTGAATGCACTTTAGGCAGTCAGTTTATATCAGAAATGGGACACACTCCCAACAATTCACGTTGCTTTTCAAATACCTAGAGTTTTAAAGCCTTGGTCATAATATCAACAAGTTGATCATGTGTTTTGCAATGAGCTAACTCTATCACCCCTTCCTTTGTGAGATCTCGAAGGAACTGAGACCTGACATCAATATGTTTGCTTCTACCATAAAGCAATGGATTCTTTGACAGTTTTATAGTCGAGTAGTTACCATAATTTATGATGGAACTTCCTTTCTGAGTGTGATCAAGAATCTTTAGAATCCTGCGCATCCACACCATTTGACAAGTACATGCAGTTGCTGCGATGAACTCAGCTTCAATGGTGGACAAAGAGACTACTGGTTGTTTCTTTGAGGACCATGATACTGTAACACTGTTTAGCAAGAATAAATACCCCAAAGTGCTTTTGAGATCATCCAGGTCTCCTGCATAGTCACTATCGGTGTATGCAACAAGGTGTTCATTGCTATTTCTTCTATAAATAATACCCTAATCCATAGTACCTTTCACATATCTGAGTATTCTCTTTACTACCTGCATGTGATGTTCCTAGGGACTTGCCATGAATCTTCTCACCAAGTTGATCACATACATTAGATATAGTCGTGTAGCTGCCAAGTATATTAGGCATCCTACCATTCGTTTATACACATTTGCATCTACCTCCTTTTCCAAACTTTCTTTGGTCAATTTCACTCTTGGAGTTATTGGATTCCTTACTAAGTTACTTTCTCCCATATTGAACCTTTCCAAGATCTCCTTTGCATACTTTCTCTGATTAATAAAGATGCCCTCTTTTTTTTGAATGACCTTAACTCCCAAGAAATATCTCATTTTGCCTAATTCTGTCATATCAAACTCATGCTCCATGGAACTCTTAAATTCTTTAAACATGCTCATGTCATTTCTCGTAAATAATAAATCATCTACATACAAACTGATAATGAGTATGTTACCTTTTCCGTCAGTTTTCACAAATAAAATATGCTCATATGCACATATGTTGAATCCAATTTGTAGGAAGTGTGCTTCAATCCTGTTATACCATACACGTAGCGCTTGTTTAAGGCAATATAAAGCCTTCTGTAGTTTGTACACTTTTTTTTAGCACCTCTTTTTTTATATCCTTAAGGTTGATCAATATATACTACCTCACTCAGTTCTACATAGAGAAATGGACTTTTAACATCAAGTTGATATATGCTCCATCCATTATGTGTCGTAAGAGTCAGCATCATTCGAATGGTGTCCCATCTTACTACTGATGCAAATATCTCACCATAGTTTATACCATATTTTTATGCATACCCTTTGGCCACCAACCTAGCCTAATGTTTGTAAATATTTCCATCCATATTCAGCTTCGTTTTGTATATGCATTTAACCCCAATGGTTTTGCTTCCTGCAAGTAAATCACATTATTCCGATATATCATTCCTTTTAATAGATTCGATCTCTTGATCCCTTGCTGCCCTCCATTTAGGCTCATTCACAGTTTCTTTAAAACTGCGAGGATCATCAACAGGTGCATATAAGACCATATTCTACAACTCTTCTTCTTCTAACAAACCTTCTTCACTTGTATACGCCTCCATCCATATGAGAGGCCTTCTTATCATTATGTTTTATTAGGCTTCCTGATTGGTAAATCTTCTCTTGCATCATTCCCTTCTACTTCTTCATTTTCTTCCTTTTCTTGCTCATCTATAACATCACTGTCCTTGTCATTTAGATCTACCACATTCATTTTGTTTGCTGAATTGTTCTCCTCCAAACTCCAGCCTTTATCCTCTTCAAAAATTACATCTTGACTGATGATGATCTTATTTGTCTCTGGATTATATAGCCAATATGCTTTTGAATTTGAACTTATGCCAAACATTACACACTTGATGCTCTTGTCATCAAGCTTCTTTCTTGTTGCCTCAGATACATGTACGTGAGCCATGCAACCAAAATTTTGAAATTATGCACTGCTAGCTTTACTCCACTCCATGCTTCTTCTAGAGTTAAGCCTTTTAGGTCTTGGTGGAGCTTCGATTAAGAATATAAAATGTCCACACTACCACCTCTTCCTAAAACACATTAGGAACACTTTTGCCTGATAACATGCTTCGAACCATGTTCATAATGGTTCAATTCTTCCTCTCTACCACCCCACTTTATTGGGGAGTGTAGGCTACTGTTAATTGCCTCTAAATTCCTTTCTCCTTATAGAAAATATCAAACTCTTGAGAATTGAATTCTCCACCTATGTCAGTCCGTAAGTTCTGGATGTATAGATCTGTCTCCTTTTCTACTAGAGCATGAAATATTTTAAATGTAACAAGAGCTTGAGCCTTTTATGACAAGAAGTAAATCCAACATTTTCAATTACAGCCATCTATGAAAGTGATGAAATACCTCTTTTTACTGATGGATGCAAGTGTAATAGGACCACATAAATTTGAGTGAATGAGTTGAAGTGGACATGAGGCTATCCAAAAACTTTTCTTTGGTATTGGTTCCTTGTGCTACTTGCCTACCATACAATCTTCACACACTTCTCTTGTTTGTTTGATTTCAGGTAGTCCTTTTACCATTTTTCCATAATGCAAAGCTCTCAAGCCTTTAAAGCTAAGATTTCCATATAGACAGTGCCATAAGTAAGTATCATTTTCCTAAGTGGTCTTCAAGCACTTTGGAATTATAGGTGCCATGGTCACCATGAAAGAAAAGATTCGATTCGCAGCCATTTTGGACTGTATGATTAGCCCCTTTTTTGGATGATAGATCTTACATTCTCCACCATGAATTGATATAGTGACCCCTTTCTCTTGTAATTGTCCCAAACTGAGCAAGTTGTTTTTTAACTCTGGAACATAATATACATTTGTAATAATGCAAGTAATGCCATTTGTTTGAATTCGAATATTACCTCACCCTAGTACTGCCATTTTGAGGTTATTACCAAGCTTTACTAATTATTGATATTGTTCATCAATATCTATGAACCAATATGTGTTACCCATCATATGATTGTTGCATCCTGAATCCAAGTATCAAACCTCCTCTCTTTGGGTACTGGTGATGGAAACGTGCTTCATAAGCACCATTTCTTTTGTCTCCTCCAATGCAACATATTGAGCACTTATGTGCCACTCAGGCATTCATCTTAAAAATTCCCAAGTTTGTGACAGTTGTAGCATTGCACCATTGCTTTGCTAAAGTACCCTAGCCCCCTTCCTCGGCCTTTAAATCCTCCTCTCCCTCAACTTCGTCCACTATATTTGTCGGTAATCTTCCTCCAATGTTTCTTTTGACCGTCACCTTTAGTGCCTATTCTTCTTTACTATGAAATTGCATTCTTTGCTCATGCACTAGCATGCTACTTTGAAGTTCATCAATGCTCATGATATTGGTGTTGTTAAACTCTTCTATAGCTACCACAATATAGTCAAATTTGGCAGTCATGGGTCTCAAGATCTTTTCCTCAACAATCATAGGCTCCATGCGTTGTCCATGAGATTTCATCTTGTTGACAATAGCCAAGGTTCGAGAGAAATATTCGTTGACTGTCGCTCCATCTTTCATCCCAAGTAACTCAAACTCTCTTTTGAGAGCTTAAGCTCATTTGACCTTTGTGGCTCCAAGATACTATTGCTTCATGGAGTCTCATAAATCTTCAGCTGCGTCTCGATTGAGAATTTTCTCCATAATACTTCTAGCAATGGACTAGAATAAGTAGTTCTTTGCTTTGAGATCCTTCAGTTTTGCCTCTTTAATTTGTTGTTGTTGTTCTTAAGTTGGTATCGCATCTGTAGCAATGAATGGAATGCCATCCTCTACCAAACTACAATATTCTTTAGATCTCAACAGGTTCTTCATCACCATTGCCCAGGGATCATAATGACCATCAAATTTTGGAATGACAGGTTGAGCTTAGTTTGACCTTTCTACAGCATGCTCTCTCTCACCCTCTTTCTTACTGGCTCTGTGTTCACTCACACCTCTCCCTTACGTCAAATCCTAAGGTTAATAGGCTCTGATATCACTTTGCTAGAATGAATTCTCACTCAATATGCACTGAAATATCTTTTATTAAATAAATCTCAAAAACAGGGGCTGCTAGCTATATAATAAGCTTTACATTAAGAAGATCAAAATAGAAGTAACAAAATCAAAACAGAAGCATAACTAACATTTCCTAATAATCAGGGATTTTATTAACAATAAAATACACCTATTCTAGCAGCACGTATCAGCTCCTAATAACTTCAACAGTTCCAACAACTTCAATGGTAACTATTCTTCAATTGTAACTTTCCCCATAGGTTTATGCTTATATGATTTTCTTTTTTAAGAAAGACAGAGTAACATGCCAAGAAAATGGATATATACCATTAAGTCTAACTGATCAAGAAGCTCATAGACTCTCGTTTTCTTCTCGTCCCTTGAAATGGAAGGAGGAAGCCTAACTTCAGTAGTAAACAACAAAGTCTCAAAGACAGTTTAGGTGGGAAAGAGCTAGTCATCTCGCATTACATACGATGAAATCATCTTCATGTAGCTCGTAGTAACCTGCAGGAAGGATAGTACTTGCATATAAAACACGCTATCTTATTGTCTAATATATACACAAATCAAATGTTTCGAAAGTACTATTTTAGGAGGTACTTCATCAACCTGTTTTCTGTCGATCCTGACAGATCCTTCAAGACTACCTTGTGCAATTTGACCAGCCAGAGCAACAAGTGGACTTCCCATCTCTAATAGGTCCCACGATGGCCATAATCTCACCCCTCATAGCCTGACCAGAGATATCATTAAGAAAATAAGCTTCTTTCTCACCCACTCACCATCTTTCTTCATCTTTTTAATCACACTGTATGATATGTTTTTGAACTCGAGGCCTTGCCCTGGAAACGTCTTCCGAGTCCCAGTTGTCACGTTATTTTTACTAACCTGACCTAACTTGTCCATGTCCATTAGACTCTTAAGGCTTCTGTTCGCTGCACCCTTATGACCTGGTTTCGTCGTTGCGATGAAGAATAATCAATCCGAGTTCACTAGTCTTTTCCAAACACAGGTTAAAGACAGTTTCTAAGAAGTTAAGGTGGTGAGTGAAATATGTTACAGGGAACAGGTGAAGTAGATATAAAAAGTTCGAAATGTTTAAACTGAAAGAAAATTAGGTGTTCGGACAGTTCAAGATGAACAAACAATTATGAAGCGGCAAATTTCTGGCTCTGTCATTTGGTTCCATTGATTTTGTGATTGATATACATTGTAAGTATTGAAAAGTTATTTAGTTGTCTCGATGTTCCACTGTGAATAAGCCATGAAATGAAGACTATTGGTCTTTATTAATCCCCTTAAAGTTAGGAATCTTTGTATCAAAAAATCTGCATTAGAATCTTACAATTTATCTTTTAAATTAAAATGTAGTTTTTTCTTTAGAGTTTTCTCTTAACTTTTTGTTTTCTCTCTAATGATAGGATGTCAGAAAAGAATTACACATACGTTTAATTTGAAGATCATAACAAATTTTATTAGGATAAAACCTAATCTAATTTCTAGTTTGACCTAATCTAATTTCTAGTTTGACCCATCATAAGCTTCCTTTTGGCTAAACTTGTCTAGTATATACATCAAATTTTTTGTCTCAATTTTGAATGCAAAAAGGCTTGTAATATGCAATTTGTGTAAGATATAGAATGCATTTTCTCTCTACAACATTATCATGGTATCATCATAGCCATTCTAATTTTTTTTTGTTTTGCTTTTTTTATTTACCTTAAATTCTTTAGAGAATTTTCTTGGGCCTATCCTCACTATAAAAAACTAGGCAATAAGCTATGAATAAAATTGTAGCCAATTTGTTGAAAAACATTGTCTACAGTTGTTTGTGATGTTTTATTTTCGTCATATGAGGTGTCACTAATGCCCTGTAGCAAAAAAGTATAGGCGACATATTAAAAAATCATAGATAAAAAGAATTAGCTACAAAAATGTTTATATAGCTAAAACACCACAAATATGTAGCCAAACATCGAGTATAAATCAATTATTGGTTAGAAAGAATTTACTACTAAATGATTGCCAATGAAATAAAAATGAGACAAAAATTATTGGCTATGTTTTGTGTATTCATAGCTATATTTTTTTTCTATGCTTTTTAGTCTCATATTGATATATTTTTTGTTACATTTTTTCAATTTTCATATGTAAAAATTTTTAACTATGTTTTCTTAGATTCATAAGTAAAGTCTTTTAACTACAAATATGTAAAAACTTTGTCAAACATTATTTGCAATTTTTTACAAATAAATAATATTGTATATAACGTGAATTATTTGGTTATTATCAAATTAAAAAGTGTCGACATTCCATATATAAGTGTCGACATTCCATATATAAAGTAAAATTATATTAATGTAATAAAATTGTACCAAAAAAGTAATATAACATTAGAAGATGATCCTTTGCTCTTATACAAAATATTAATAGAAGTTTAAACAATCCCTATAAACAAAACGATACAGAGAAAAAACTTCAAAAATTGTAATATGTATAAACATACTGGCAAACGTGCTCAAATTATGAAACCATTTGAGCATAACCAAATGATTATCAAGTGTTGTCCAAGTCCATAAATCTATAACAAATAACAAGGTTAGTTAAACCAACTAAAATTATTGTAAGACAATTGATACACTAATTACTTGGTTTAAATTAAGGCAAATATCACATAACTTTACCATTCATAACGTGATCACTCATCAGTTGCATCTTTATTGATTTTGTAATTTTAGAAAAATATTAAAATTAAATTATGTTATACATAGGAAGTAATGGAATAAAGCTATAATATAGAATTAATACCCTTCACTTTCTTCTTTATTTCCATCATAATCTAAACCAAGTAATCTTTTGAATAACATGTCATGTTTTGCTAATATAACTTAAGTTTCTTCTCCCCTAATTCCTTTAGCATATAATGCAACCATAAGCTTTTTGTTTCCTATTAAAATTGTTTAATGATTGTCGTATATCTAGAGGTTGAAACATTTAGCGTAGGGCTATAAACGAGGTCTTTATCATGACCCGAATGAGTACCAAGTACAATATCATAAATCTCATCCACACAGAGTTCATTTCCCTTAAATTTAGACTTCTCTAATATCTCTTACATCTTATTCTAAGGTGAAAGTAGAAAAACAATATTCAATCCATATACTAATACTACTACTACAACATTAATAAATAATAAAAAATATTGAACAAACTTTTATACCTACATAGTTGTTTACTGCTTCTTGTGACATCAATCCTTTACCTTCCTTATTATAAATGAGTTTATATAGTGTGATCTTATCATACTCTTGTCTATCTAGTTACTTCTTACTCTATTTTATTTTTGGTTTGTCGTGGATGCTTGCATCACATCCATGACATTGTAGCAGAAGTGTTAGAATCTAGATTCTGATACCATGACAACCCCAAAAAAAGAAAATCACACATGCAAGTATGGATATGTAAAAGAACATGAACTATAAAACATTTTTACCTTTTGTTTCTCCTCCTTTATTATTTCTTCTCATTGTTTGGGTTGTTACAAACAACAAACCTTTCCTTGATCACCCAAGAATACTCCATGATCAAAAAGAAACAACTTGTAAAGGTGATTTGAGCACCAAACTAGATGAGTTTTAGTAAATGCTCAAAATGAAAAGAAAGATCAAGACTCTTATTGTATGCACTTTGACTCATGTAACAATTACAGAAATTATAGGAACAAGACTCTTGACACCTCTCTCTCACTCTAGAACTCTTCTGGAGCCCTTATGCTCTCCCTTAAGTGTGTAATAAATGGTTAGACTCTTGTGTACATAAGCGAAGAGCTCACTTATGTACTCATTCGTACCTTTGGTCATGATCGTGTCTAATAAGCCAATCACGATCATATCTTACTTAAAATTAGGATCGTCTTTGGTCACAATTATGGCCTATGAGCCACTATCATGGCCTACTTAAAAATAACCATACATACTATGTTTTTCATCCGATCTTTTATAAGTATGACCCTTAGGTTCCTAGTTAGTTTAGGCACTTGAATTAATTCTTAATTCAAGCAAATCATGAAGGGTTTCATGATGTCAATTTTCCATAATATAAGTGGATTAACACACAAACTCTTCAATAGTTAATTCTCTGACTATTGAATCTATCCATAGATAATTACCGAGCAATTCGTCCTTTCATCATACTATACCCTACTTGGTTCGGAGTAACGACTATGTGTCAACTCCCACTAGACTGAGTACGTCACATCTAGTCGAAATGATGTTAGTTCTTATCCTGGGATCCTATTACTTTATGTGTCATTGAAAACTCTCTTCATGACACATAACTACTCTGGCTAGAGATTCTTAAGTAATGACCCCGACAAGAGGTTGTAGGTATTATCTCCTTTTATCAGGAGTGGTTAATTCTTTATTGGCTACCCAATTACCTTCGAATACCAATAGTTGTACCTAATCACCACCCTAAAAGCGACCTCATCTTGAGGTAACAAAGAAAGATGTCAAAGCACAGGATTATTATCCAAGATATCCTTGAGTACCTCAAATGTAAAGATATTTGCCCCATTGTTATGATGACATTGATCATTGACATTTGATAGATCATCATATGATAATCTCATTGTGGGTCATTTGATGCACTTAATACCTTTAATAAGCATCCATATGTTAACTCTAAACATCTTATGCTTACTACGCTTACAGTTTATGAGATCCACTGCTTGATCAAATCAAGGAGTATAACATGTGTTAGTCTGTCTAGATTAATAATGTTCTGTCTTATTAATCCTATGACTAGGGATTATTTAGATACTAATATAATTGCATATGATAAGAATCTCATTATCATGATATCATCATGATTTCCTTCATGTTATGTTTTGTATCATGGAATTCATTAATTTGATTTAAGATCAATATCAATTCATATAAAAGAATATCAAATTAATAAGAAATACCTTTCGCTCTATTAATCAGAATAAAGTTAGTACAAAAGTGCTAAAGGTGATTACCTTTAGAGCACTACTATAACAATCTCCCACTTGCACTAAATCCAACCTTTGTATCTAATACCATAGGTGAGTACACAAGACTCAAATTTTATTTGAGGAAGTGTCTTAGTCAAAGGATCAGTGATGTTCTGATCTAAAGGCACTCTTTTGATCTTCACACCACCTCTATCAATTATCTCCCTGATCAGGTGATATCTTTTGAGTACGTGTTTAGACCTCTGATGAGACCTTGGCTCTTTGGCTTAAGCAATAGCCCCATTATTGTCACAGTATAATAGTATTGGGTTTACTATGCTCGGAACCACTCCAAGTTCCATAACGAACTTCTTGATCTAAACAAATTCTTTTGTCACTTCCGCAGCTGCAATATACTCTGACTCGGTCGTTGAATCTACAGTCGTCTCTTTTTGGAACTCTTCCAACTAACTGCTACACCATTCAATGTGAAAACATAACTTGAATAGGCTTTGGAGTCATCCTGGTTAGATAGAAAACTAGCATCCATATGCTCGCTCACTATAAGATCTCTATTTCCATATATCAAGAACACATCCTTAGTCCTTCTTAAGTACTTTAGGTTATTCTTGATAGCCACCTAGTGACATTCACCAGGATCCAATTGATATCTTCTCATAACAATTAGAGCATACGATAGATCGGGTCTTGTACATAACATAACATACATGAATTGTCCTATTACCGAAGCATACGAGATCATACTCATGTGAGTCCTCTCATCTTGCATCTTGGGACATATAGATTTCGAGAGTTTTATCCTATGATTCATAGTAAGAAACCCTCTCTTGGACTGCTCCATGCTAAACCTATTTAGCACTTTGTCTATATATGTTGATTGCGAAAGACCAAGCAACTTCCTTGATCTATCTCTATATATCTTTATTCCAAATATATAAGTTGCTTCTCCAAGTTCTTTCATGGAAAAATTCTAGAACAACCAAATTTTGACTGATTACAAACTTGAGACATCATTTCTTATTAGTAATATGTCATCCAAATATAACACAAGGAATATGATAGCACTCTCACTAACCTTTTTGTACATACAAGGTTTATCGAGATCTTATGAGAAACTAAACTCTTTGATTGTCTCATCAAATCAGAGGTTCCAACTCTTAGATGCTTACTTCAATCTGTAAATAGATTTCTGAAGCTTGCATACCTTTCTGCTTTCTTTAGATATGAAGCCCTCAGGTTGTATCATATACACATCCTCAACTAGGTTTCCATTCAAGAAAGTCGTCTTCACATCCATGCCATAGTTCATAATCATAATGAGCAGTAATGGCTAAGAGTATTCTAATGGATTTAAGCATGGATACAGGGCTAAATGACTCGTCAGTCAACTCCTTCTCTTTGAAAATAACCTTTAGTGATTAGCCTTAATTTATAGGTAATCAAATTACCGTTCATGTCGATTTTCTTCTTGAAAATGCACTTTCACCCAATGAGTACTAAAGTGTATACTTGGTTTTCTAACATGGAATCCATTTCGAACCTTATGGATTGAAGCCATTTTTCAGATTTTGAACTCTTTAAAGCCTCTTCATAGATTGTAGGCTCATCATCCTCTATGAGTAATACGTCATGATGTTCACTTACAAGAAATCCATATCTCTCTGGAATATTTCGTATCCTACTTAACCTACAAACATTTTATGTGTTAGAAGGTTTAATTGTTGTCTCATCTCTGTGAACAACAATTTCGGGTTCAGGTAGTTGATCTGTGTTTGTTTGAGCATCATGAACTTCATTAACTTCAACTTTGCTCTCACTGTCTTCTCTTAGAAGAAACTATTTCTCTAAAAAGAAAGCATTCTTTGAGACAAAAACCTTTTGCTTTAAAGCTTTATAGAATTGATACCCAATTGTTTCCCTAGGATATCCTGTAAACAGACATTTATCATATTTCACTTCAAGCTTGTCTGATTGAATCTGATTCACATAAGCCAGAAACCCCAGAATTTCATATGAGAATGGTGGGGCTTTTTGTTAGTTCATATCACATATGGAGTAACTTCAACTACTTTTGAAGGGACTCTATTTGTCACATAAATAGCAGTCTCGAGTCTATAACCTTAAAAAGATTTCCGTAAATATACTAAGCCCATCATTGAACTTACCATGTCCAACAAGGTTCAGTTTCTCCTTTCAGCCACACCATTATATTGTGGTGTGTAAAGTGGAGTCCACTGAGATACTATCCCATTATCTCCGAGATAAGTTAGAAATTCCTCGTTTAAGTATTCACCACCTTAATCTGATCAAAGTATCTTAATACTTCTACTGAGTTGTTTCTCTACTTCATGTTTAAATTGTTTAAACATTTCAAATGCTTCAGACTTGTATCTTATCATATACACATACCCATATCGTGAATAATCATCAATAAAAGTAATGAAGTAAACAAAAACACCTTTGGAATGAAATGGACATCGGACCATATACATCATAATGTTTTTGGTCTAATAACCCATTCATTCGTTCACCTATTCCTTTAAAAGGTAATTTAGTCATTTTTCCTAACAAGCAAGATTCACATGTGTCATATGATTCATAATCAAATGACCCTAGGCTACCTTTCTTGTAAAGCATAATCATGCGTTTCTCATTTATATGGCCAAGTCGACAATGCCATAAGTAAGATGATTTTAAGTTATCTCATTTTTGTCTTTTATTGTCATTGATATTTCAAATTCGATTTCATATATTTAATATGTAAATTCCATTCCACATTGTAGCAGTACCATATAACATTTCCTTCAACTTAATTAAACAACCATTACTTGAAAAAGTTAAATGAAGTCCCGGTCTATTAAGACATGCAAAAGATACAATGTTCTTTGTCACAATAGGTACATAATAGTAATTTTCCAAAACTAACTCTAGCCCATAAGGAAGATACAAAGCATATGTCCCTACAACTAATGCAGCAACTTTTGCTCCATTTCCCACACGTAGGTCCATCTCTCCTTTCTTGAGCTGTTTACTATCTTTGAGACCCTGTATATCAATACATATGTGTGAGCCACTTCTAGTATCAAATCTCCAAATGTTATGATCAGAAATAGTATTAACCTCAATGACAAATATCATACCTGAAGTAGGCAGAGGGGCATCTAATGCCTTCTTCTAGTTCAACAACTCTAGATAAGCATTACAGTTCCTCTTCCATAGTCCTTCCTTGTTGCAATGAAAGCATATCCCCTTTGAAGTTGTCTCCTTCACCTTCTTCTTGGCTATAGCTCCTATGGCTTCTTGGACTTCTTTTTATTCTTTTGATTTTTCTTGCGAGAACCAGAAGAAGAGTCCACCAACATCACAATGTTACTGTCTTTCTTGATAGTTTGTTCATTTGTTTTGAGCAGATTAATCAGCTTAGGTATTTATGTGGATATTTGGCTCATCCGATAGTTAAGCACAAATTGTTAATAACTATCAGTCAAAACCAGTCAAAATTAAGTCTATACTTAACTCATGATGCATTACAAAACCTAAATTGCTTAACCTTTCAATGTATCCATACATCTTTAGTGCATACTGCACTGGAGATGATCCCTCAACCATCTTAGAAGGGAAAAGCAAACTCAATGTAACACCCCACTCCCGCTGAACCCGAACCCGATATCGACGGTGATATTCGAATCCGTGCCCCGCGATGGTGGCATGTCACATCACTTAACACTTAAAATCCGGTACAATTTTTTTTTGAATACTCTTATCAATGATCATAAACGTAGGCTCACTTTTTCTTTTATACAAAACATTTTACGTCTTAGCAATGAATCATAAAGTATAGAAAGTCATAACACAAATTGGCCCATTTAAATTTACAAAAAAATACAATTCAGACATTCGTTATCAATTTCTCAAA
>JANQBM010762349.1:0-14564 GCA_025594535.1 Erythroxylum domingense | reverse complement strand
AACATTCCCTGTGGATTCGATCCCGACTTACCGCAACTACAAATTTTAGTGTGCAGAGTCAGGTAAATTTTACAGTGGACTCGACACGCGCTGTCAGATATCCTATCATTTCTTTAGGATATCCTATAAAAAACACTTGTCAGATTTAACTTCTAGCTTATTTGACTAAATGAGCGTCACATAAGTTAGACAACCCAATCTTTCATGTGAGAAAGATAGGGTTTCTCATTAGTCAACGTCTCATGCAGAGTAACATCAACTAACTTTGAAGGAACTTTGTTTAACACATAAACAATAGTCTCAAGTGCATATCCCTGAAAGGATTTTCACAAATCTGCTAAGCCCATCATTGAACTTACCATGTCCAACAAGGTTATGTTTCTCCTTTTTGCCACAACATTGTGCTATAGCATGTAAGGTGGAGTCCACTGGGATACTATCCCATTATCTTTGAGATAATTTAGAAACTCTTGGTTTAAGTATTCACCACCTTGATCTGATCGAAGTAATTTAATACTTCTGCCCAGTTGTTTCTCTACTTCATTTATGAATTCTTTAAACTTTTCAAAAACCTCATATTTGTATCTCATAAGATACACATACCCATATCGAGAATAATCATTGATAAAGGTAATGAAGTATATGAAACCACCTTTGGCATGTATGGATACCAGATCACATACATCTAAATGTATTAAGTCCAATAGTTTAATAGTTCGTTCAGCTTTCCCTTAAAGGTTAACTTTGTCTTCTTACCTAATAAGCAAGGTTCATATGTGTCATATGATTCAAAATCAAATGATCCTAAACTACCACACATGTGCAGTTTAGTCATACGTCTCTCGCTTATATGGCCGAGGTGACAATGCCATAAGTACAATGATTTTGCAATATCTCGTTTTTTTATTTTATTATTATTGATATTTAAAACTTGACTGGACATATCTAATATATATATCCCATTGCATAATGTACCCATAGTATAAAGCATTCCATTCAAACTAATACAATAACAATTTTTATTAAAATTTAAATAGAAACTAGCTTTATTATAACTAGAAATTGAAATAATATTCTTCGTTAATACAAGTACATAAAAACAATCATCCAATTATATTATAAGTCCACTAGGGAGCGTCAATACATAAGTTCCTAATGCTAGTGTAGCAAATTTTGATTCATTGCCCTTGCGTAGGTCTGACTCTCCCTTGTTGAGTTGTCTGTAGTTCCTGAGGCTCTATATATCAATACATATGTGTGAGCCACAAACAATATCCAATACCCATACGTTATTATTAGAAACAGTATTAATATCAATAACAAACGTACCTGAAGAAGATGGGGCATCCAATGCCTTCTTCTACTTTAGTGACTCCAGATAGGCCTTATAGTTCCTCTTCTAATGGTCATCCTTGCCATAGTGGAAACATGTTCCCTTAAGGGCAGTCTCCTTAACTTTCTTCTTAGCCAAACCTCCCTTAGTGAACTTCTTATTCTTTTGGTTCTTCTTCCTTGAACTAAAAGAGTCCACCAGCATCACAAGCTAACTATCCTTCCTGATAGATGGTTCAACTATTTTCAGCAAGTTGATCAATTCAGGAATTGTGATGGATATTTGGTTAGTCTTATAGTTAAGCATAAATTGTGAATAATTATCAGTCAAACTAGTCAGAATTAAGTCTATACTTAATACATGATCCATCAAGAAACCTAAGGAGGCCAACCTCTCAATGTATCTATTCATCTTCAATGCATACTGTACTGGAGATGTCCCCTCAGCCATCTTAGAGCAAAAGAGCAATTTTAAGGTCTTGAACCTTGTTTTCTCATCAAACATCTCCCTCAGTTGATATACTATAGTATGAGCATCCATAGCCTCATGTTGCTTTTGTAACTCTAGTGACATAGTTACCAACATGATGTAGCAAGCCATCTCACTATCATCGAGACGCTTTCTACATACCTTCTGATCCCTATCAGAAACATCAGTAGTAGGGGGATTGAGAAGTGGTTCATCTAAGTAGCCTATTTTTTCTGATTTGAGAACTATTCTCAAATTCCTAAGCCAGTCTAAGAAATTTGGCCCAGTAAAATTGTTGGCTTCCATTAGTGAGTGTAAGTTTACACTAGTTGTCATGGTGTCGATTTTGACAACCTAAATGTTAAAGAGAGATTGTGCTAGACTATATGTAAATGCATGTCAGTTAGGACTTAACTAACATGCATTATGGCTCCCACTATTTTCTCACAAATTCTTAACCCTCAATGTGAATCTACGAGAACTTGTATAGAATTTCTCTTAGTGGGTTGATATCCAATATCTTTAGAATGATCTTGGGTTTGCCCAATAAGCCACCCTAGCTCAATCGGTAGGTATCAGTCATACCAATTGCATTTATATTAAAATTATCGAACCTAATGCTATCAATTGTTAATGTGTGCACACACATTGGGCTATCAACTCTTAATGCATGTACATCTCATATGTACTAAACAAGTTCGTCTCTGCCCACATTGACCTTGAGTTTATCAAACAAATCAACATTTCTAGTTAAAATCGACCTATTAACTTGAAAACCCTATTTTCATGGTTCAAACATATTCATATAGAGTAGGCTTAGGTTTGTCCAACAACCCATCTCTAAAAGAACTCTGGTTCTAACCATATTAGTGAAAGGCATTAGTTTTAACATTCTAAGTGAGAGTTTTCTATTTATGTCTCATCTAACTCGAATGGTCTTATATATATCACACATACACACACACACACATATATATATGGTTACTATAACTATATGGCATGATACAGACACCTCAATCAAATTGGACTTAAGTCCATATCCATCCGTCATGCAAGCCTACACAAAATCGTAGCATGCATTCTTTAATGCATCAAAGAACACATATAAATTTTGGTTATGACAAGTTATGGATCCTAGTTGGTTCAACTCTTAAACCGAATTGCTAATCTTGGCTAAAATTTAATTTTGCATGTCATTTTCAATTTGGAATTTAATATTAATCAAATTAAATTAAACTCCAATTTTTCATAAATTAATACAAAATTAATTCACCTTAAAATACTTATTTGATGTAAAAATTAAACACTTTAATTTTGCCACACATGCCTCTTTCTAATCATACTAGAAAATTTTGTGTTTTACTTAAATTAATTAAAAATTAATTTTCAAAATTTTCCAAAATTTCCAAAACATCGTATCATCATTCCATGCATCTTCAGGCCATTTCAAGTTCATCAAAATAATTTTGAAATCACCCAAAATCATCAAGATAACTAAAACTATACCTAGACAAATAAAATGACAAATTTGACATGTAAATTTTTTTCGAAAATCTAATTTTGAGAAAATTCATTTCGGGCATACATAAGACATGAAAATAACAAATTTTTATCATATAAAATTTTTTTAAGGTTCTAGAACCAAGGCATACACATACAAAATTATCAAACAAAACAGCTCCATCAATTTCAACAAAATCGACCAAATTGGTGTACTGTTTGAAAAAATTAATTGATTCTGGAAAAATTCTAGAGGATTAAACACATTCTAAATATGTTTGCATAATTTTTCTAGAATCAAATTCCAAGAAAAACATGTTCATCCTCAATAATTTAGCCAACTAACATCATATGTTTGGCAGGAAAACATTTTTCATACATATTGTATACAATTCGAAAATAAATATTTTATCACATTAAAATTAATGTTCAATCACTAAAATTGTAACACCCCATATATAGAACCTACAACCATCCACGCATAAAGCAACCAATTTCCTGTACATACATTCTCGATATGTAATTCGGCTTAATGCTATACATGTACACATTACAAAGCTCCTCAATACTTAACATTATCATTTAATAGTAGTAAATATCTTTACATTTACATGGTAATCCAAAAGAAAACATACAATTTCCTTTAACCATTACATGTACAATCATCTTTAACTAAAAACACCTTCCAAAATTACCTTGTTCTTCTATCTATTAGCCTTGGTCCCTGCAAATGTTCCCGATACCTCACTCCTATAACTTGGAACTACATGAATTAACACCCATGCTAAGCTTGAAAGCTTAGTGAAGAACACTTAGTTTGGATAACCACTCACAGCAGTCATCCGCCAAGCACATACATTCATAAATATCATAACTCTTATACCATAAATTCACATTCATCAACCAAACATTGATATTCAATGCTCATGTAAACAATGATGGAATACTTAAGCAAAGTACATAAAGCAAATATGCCTCAACATAGTATCCATATACTAAAAATGCACATTATAAGCCAAATATTGATATTCAACGCTCATTGATACAAATTATCAATATAATTGCACATCATCACAATTCATTATTACAATCATTACAAATGCTCATCAATACCAATTATTCATGTTGTCATGCAGTGTTTCTTCTTTATGACTATTAAATTTCCTTTCTATGTTGAGCCTGCACATTTTCTGTGGGTGTGGATAACGAGTGCTATGGATATTCAAAGATATCAAACTATAGATACCTGAAGGTATCAAACTGTTGATATCTAAAGGAATTAAACTATGGACACCCGTGGTGTCAAACAGTAGCAGTTGCATTGTAACCCTATAGGCATGCCCATCTGTCTACCACCAAGACAATAGAGCAAGCATTGTAACAATTTCTTTAATCATTTACCAATTTCATAATTAATATATTGAAAAGTCATATGATATACATTTCAGGCCATAAAATCTATATTCGTTTTCATGCATGCAAGTCATAATTCACCCCCATTTGAAGGGTATCAAAACCACACTTATATAATCATGCTATACATACATGAGTAATGAATATGTATACAATTCATTTATGTACATGTAAATTTCTTAGGAATGCATTATGCTTAATCTTATATTTCAATGTTTAGTCTCCAAATTCACATGCGATAAGTTTTGTTTCATTTATTTCTAGGTGTTTAAAAATTTTCATACATATTCATAAAGGTTCGGATAAGATGTGGTAGAAATCGGAAACAAAAACAATGCCATGATAGTGACAAACACTTTCTCTATTCATACTACTACTTGTTCCTTAATATTCATAGACAAAACGTCAGAACTAGGTTTCTATGTCATCTATAAATTTCTTCCTTTATGTCTCTAAGTTTTATATCACTAACAATTAGGACATTTGGACTCCTATATAATGAGATATAGATCAAATATCACAAGCTGCTCCAAAACAAGGGCAGCATTAGGTTACCATTTTCTATCTCAATTTCCAAGGTCATAAAGCCAAAGCCAAGTCAGAGTTCCTTTTAGAAATGTTTAGCTCTATGTCTTAGGTTTCATATTCAACTAAAATCACATAATTTAGGGGTCTTTATGCTGAGTTATGATGTAAACAATGTGAATGACTCAAATAAAACCTAGACAGAATTCCACTACATCATTCTCTCTTGTCATATACAACAAATTTAATGCTAAGTAACACCAAAATAACACAAAAGAAACATCCCAGAAACCATTAGACGTCAAAATGAATCTTTATATTCATTCAATCATACACAAATACATAAATCAACTATGTGAAGTCCCAAACCTTAAAATTGGCAAAGTATTTCTTCTAATGCTTTTCCATCCCTTCCTCTTTGGATTTGCTTGAATCACCAAGTGAAAATTAATGGGATGAAGAAGGTGAAATGGAGAGGAGAAAAATATAACGTTAAGCCATCAAAGTGTCGTCCACCTTCCCTCTCTATATACCTTTTTATGAATTTTCTAGTCTCAAACACATGTTTCAATCCCATTGGACCATATGTGTAACGTTGGATTTTTTGAGCCCTTTTGTATTGGTCTGTACTTGAAGATACTATCGTATATTGATATCTACATGGTTGTATATGAGTTCAAAAATATATTTGAATCCTTTCAGTACAAATTTCAGTGATATATAACGTTATATGCCCTTACATGAACTTATAGTTCATCGATATGCAAAATCTTGGAGATTTTTGAGATATAAGCTTCTAAATGTGTAAAACTGAGTCCATTTGGATGGATATGACCATGCTGGCCTAGTTAAATGTGTTCTAATACCTTATAGGTGATTAGACATGATTTATAAACTTATTGGACACTTAGACAGTTTAATTTGAAAAGTTGATGTACATAAGGGCTTATTTACAATCTGTTAAACGTTAAGGGAGTTAAATGTAATTTTTCAATTCTTGGAGGACCAATACGTAATTTATAAAGTTAAGGAGCTTAATTATAATTTACAAAGTTCGGGGACCAAAATGAAAATAAAAGTTTTGTCATTCTTAAATTTTGGGCTTAATTGTAAATTTAGGAAAAAGTTTGAAGGGTATAATGGTAATTTGACATAAACTAAGGGCAAAAAAGGTAAATTCACCTTGTTTGGTAAAAAAAGAGTCAAATTCTAGACCATTTTTTATGATGTAACTGTGCAGCCCCCATTAAACATTAAGAACACTTTGTTTTAACTGAAAGAAAGGAGAAGAAAGGAGAAGAGAGGAGGAAAAGAAGAAGAATTCGGCTATCACTCAATGTTCACCATTTTTTTGATTCTCCAACCCGAAACAAGGTGTTCTAAGTTAATTTGGGGTCAAGGAACTCAAATCTATCATTAGATTTGAGAAATTCTCAAAGGAGTTTAAGATATCATCAAAGGAAAGTTTAGGTAAATTTTGTCTCATCTCTCTCTATATTATGATTTTGAATATGGTGTTAAGATATTTTGTTCTCCATGCTTGAATATGCATGAAACATGGTTTAGAATAATGAAATGGGTAATGGAGAAGCTTCCTTAATCCAAAACCGATTTCCCCATCTTTGGTGAAAGTTTGTGAAATTTTGAATATCTTTTGAAATTGATGGTTTAAATGAACTCTATGATGTTTATTGTGTATGTATAATGTGAATTGATGATGAATAATGAGGAAGATGTTCATTGGAAGGAGGATTTCAACTTTATTCCTTTAGGTGTTTGATAAAATTCTTAATGGTGTGTATTGGAAAGAGGTTGTCTTGTATACTTAGAGTAAACTTGAATTTTTCCTTAGATTGACAAGAAGTGGCCTAATGTGCTTGGATAAAAATGTGCTTAATTATGCTTTGAAATGTGTAAGTATTGGATCAAAGGCATTAAATGCCTTGGAAAATGCAAAGGAAAACTTATGTGAATAATAAGAGACGTAACCATATGAGAAGCTTCATGACCAAATCCTATAGCTTAAAAATTATGAAATTGTGTTTTATACACTTATGTGATGGTGTATAAATATGATTTATATGTTTGAGTAGTAAGTACATTATATTTGTATGTATAAAGGCTCGGGAGCTGTGGATTAAGGACCTCGTACTGAAGATTGTTGAAGTCAAAGGAGTGTACATCTTATTTTGAGGTGAGTTGGGGAAAAATATCTCTCAAATGGGATTCGGACATCCTAAGACATGCATGATGACTTGTATGTGAATTTTGAACATAGGTAATGCATAGTAGAATTGATTCTCAAATAGAAGCTAGTATACTTACGTATTTATTAAATGACATTGTTTTGAATAACTCTTTGCACTTGGAGTTCAAACTAATGTTTTTATTTCGTATTTTGAGGAATGGTATTGTTTTCAACAAACCTACAATTGATATGCAAAGGATAATGTTTTATTTTCTAAAACTACAATTTTGAGTAACTTTGCACTTGGAGTGCAAAGATGACTTTTTCTACATGAAATAATGTTTTCAAACTTACATATGCATAACTGAGTCATGTATGACGTGTGTATGTGTTCTCTTTAAGCTTAAAGCCATAGCAAGGTTGCATTTTATCGGTTAGACCATTAAATAAAGGCGTGATACCTTACTTGATTTTTTTACTTAATATTTGTATACAATTTTTTTGTGATTGGTAGGGAAAGGATTGGCCAATTGTGTGCTAGGAACAACAGATTAAGTGACTCCCATACCCTTGACACTGGTATATAAACTTTGAGTCCTTATAACAACACCATTCTACAGAACTTGCGAGTGATTGCACACCTAGAGGTCTGGTTGTCGACGAGGTTATCACCTAACGTCATGACACTCTTATCAACCGTAGTCTGGACTCACCATAGATGAAAGTCGAGCCAATACCAGGATTCGGTGGGTGTGCACACTAGTTTGGCTGACTAGTGGTGACAAATATATTTGTTTTAGCTTATTTTGAGACTTAGCTTCCTGGCAAGATTTGATTTTACATGTGATGTTTTTCTGCTCTTGTGTACTGTAGATAGAACCTATGTTTACTGAAAGAGTGATTAATAGGCTAGGCCTTTGTGGTTCCTAACTAGTATGGCATGAGTTATAGACTAGGTCTATATGTTTTTATATCATACATAATCACTTCATAGGTGGTTATGTGTATGTTAGATCTATAAAACTGTCCTTAAGTTATTTAGACCGTTTTGGTGTGTATCGGGTTATGTTTGTGATATATGTCTTTTTCCCACTCATTGAGTATATAGTATACTCACACCCTCTACTTTCTAACCATACATGTTACTTTGGTGAGTTTGAAGTTCTGAGTGGATCGTGCGGTCTTTTGACATTTTCGGGATATTACCCCATATGGGTAGTCTCTATTTTGTACTTTTGTCATATAGTGGCTCATGATCATGTTGATATGCTTTATAATTTTGTAAATTATCTCTTTACTATCTTATCATTTGTAAATGATCTTATGTGTGCACCTTTTGTGCTGCCCAAATGTTTTTGAAGATATTCAATTAGCCTTGCATAGTTGGGTTAAGGGTACCATGAGTATCCTTATCCCTGGTATGTGCAATTGTCATGTGCCCGATATGGTTCCGGGTCGTGACAATTAAATTGGTAACAGAGCAAGGTTTTTATGTTTTTAAAGTGTTATTACTATTTTTAATAGATTAACAAGCCTTAGGAGTTGAGTCTTAGTGTTGACAGTCTTTAGTCGAGAAGTTGAGTCTCGGATCGTTAAGTTGACGTCCTTAATGGTCGGATGATTTTGACCTCGGTGAGAGTACTTGTCGACATTCCTTAGGGTGTGAAGTACATCGGATAAGCTAGGCTTAATCTGATCTATTTTATTAAACAACGTCTATTTCTTTGATTTTATAATGAAAAGCATATACAACTTGTGACGTAAAGGTCAGTAATGCTGTGCTAGAGGTAGATCTTATTCCCCTCAATCTCTAGGATTTCAAGGTAATATTGGGGATTGATTGGTTAGAGAGGCATCACGCCAGGGTTGATTGTTTTAAAAAAGAGATGGAGTTGAACACTCAAGGTAGAGTCCCGATTAAATTTATTGGTGACCAACAGGTCTTTCTGAGTTGTTTGATATGGGTGGTCAAGGTTAAGAAGTTGATTCGTCAGGGATGCTAGGCATACCTTGCACATGTGATTGACACTTAGACATAAAGGGTCGAATTTGGAGATGTTCTTATTGTATGCGAGTTTCCCGATGTCTTTTTGGAGGAGTTACCTAGATTGCCACCTAATCGAGAGTTTGATTTTACTATTGACTTGGTCCCGGGGACAACAACGATATCTATACCACCGTATCACATGGCACTAGCTGAATTAAAAAAGATGAAGGTTCAGTTGCAAGAGTTATTGGACAAGGGCTTCATTAGACCAAGTCATTCATCTTAGGGAGCACCAGTATTGTTTGTTAAGAAGAAGGATGGGACTCTCCGTTTATGTGTTCATTATCAACAGTTAAACAGGTTTACCATCAAAAATAAATATCCACTCCCTAGGATTGACAACTTGTTTGATCAGTTGAGAGGAGCTACATTATTCTCAAAGATAGATTTGAGGTTTGGATACCATTAGTTGAAAATTGCTGAAAGTGATGTGCAAAAGACAACTTTTTGGACGAGGTATGGACACTATGAATTTTTGGTGATGTCGTTCGGATTGATAAATACACCTGCAGTACATATGGATCTCATGAATAGGGTGTTCCATCCTTATTTAGATCAGTTTGTCATAGTCTTCATTGATGACCTTCTAATTTATTCTAAGGACAGGGAGAAGCATGCTAGACGTCTTCATATTATGCTGCAAATACTTTGCAAAAGAAAGTTATACGCGAAGTTTTCAAAGTGTGAATTTTGGCTGAAGGAGGTAAGATTCCTTGGGTATGTGTTATCAAGAGAAGGTATTTATGTGGATTCAAAAAAGGTGGAAGCTATACTTGAGTGAGAACAACTCAAGAATGTGACAGAAGTTCGCCACTATATGGGGTTAGCTAGTTATTATTGGAGATTTGTTAAGGGCTCCTCAATACTTGCAGCCCTTTTATCAAGGCTTACCCAGAAAGGGGTAAAATTTCAGTGGGATGACAAATACGAGGCGAGTTTTTAAGAACTGAAGAGACGATTGACTTCTACACCAGTACTTGCTCTACCTACCCAGTATGAGGTATACAGTGATGCTAGTTGTCAGGGACTTAGATGTGTACTTATACAGGTCGGGCGAGTGATTGCATGTGCTTCTAGATAGTTGAAGAAGCACAAATTAAATTATCCTACTCATGATTTGGAGCTCACAGCGGTGGTGTTTGCACTTAAGATTTAGAGACATTATCTTTATAAGGAGACTTGCCATATATACACTGACTACAAGAGTCTGAAGTACCTAGTGACACAGAAGGAGCTAAACCTCAAACAAAGGAGATGGTTGGAATTGATTAAGGATTATGATTTAGTGATTGACTATCACCCAGGAAAAGAAAATGTGGTAGCCGATACACTAAGTCATAAGTCTTGTTCGGTAGTAACTGTCAGGCAAAATCTTTATATGACTCATTTGATGAGTATATGGAGCCTTGGGGTTAGACTCTCAGTGGCTGAGGATAACGGAACATTGCTAGCACGGTTTGAAGTTCGACCAACACAATTTGATGAGATTAGGAGATCACAGGTCGATGAACCCGAGTTAAAGGTCATTCGAGAAAAATTACCATATAAAGAGGATGAGGGGTTCCAAGTTAGAGAATATGGGTTGTTAGTCTTCAGAAATAAAGTCTGTGTACCAGATGATCAAGATCTCAAGCAAGCTATCTTGGAATAAGCTCACAGTTCAGCATATGTTATGTATCCTGGTAGCACCAAGATGTATCAAACTCTTAGAGAGAGCCATTGGAGGATAGGGATGAAGAGATAGAAAGCGGAATTTGTAACAAGATGCCTTCCCTATCAACAGATAAAGGTAGAGCATCAAAAACTAGTAGGTATGTTACAGTTTTAGCCTATTTCGAAATGGAAGTGGGAGTACGTGACAATAGACTTTATAGTTGGAATACCTCGTACATCGAAGGGTCACGATGCTATTTGAGTTATAATGGATAGATTGATGAAGTCTGCTCATTTTTTGCCTATCCACATAACCTACTTGTTGGAGAGGTTAGCAAAGTTGTATATTGATGAGATTGCAAAGCTGCACCGGGTGCCAATTTCTATAATATCAAATAAGAATTCGAGATTCACCCCCCAATTTTGGCCAAAATTCTAGGAATCTTTGGAGACTAAACTAAAGTTTAGTATTGCTTTTCACCACCAGATTGATGGTCAGTTGGAGAGGACTATTCAGACGCTGGAGGACATGCTGAGAGCATATATGATAGAGTTCTAAGGAAGCTGGGACCGGCACTTGCCTTTTATAAAATTTGCTTATAACAATAGTTTTCAGACAATTATTGGTATGCCACCATATGAAGCACTTTATGGGAGAAAATTTCGGTCACCTTTATGTTAGGATGAAGTTGGTACAGCTAAAGTCGAAGGAGCCAAATTGATAGAAATTACCATTTGGAAAGTAAAAGTCATCCAGGAGAAAATGAAAACCACATAGGATCGTCAAAAGAGTTATACGGATAAAAGGTGACGACCATTGGAGTTTGCAGTTGGTGATATGGTTTTTCTTCGGATATCACCATAAAAAGGTATAATTAGATTTTAGAGCTAAGGAAAGTTGAACCCTAGATATACCAAACCTTTCCATATCATGGATCACATTAGGATTGTGACGTATTGGTTGGAGTTACCACCGGCCTTGGATAGGATTCATAATGTGTTCCATGTTTCGATGCTTAAGAAGTATATACCACACCCGTCTCATGTTTTAGAGACACCTCCAATGGATCTAAAAGAAGACCTGAGTTTAAGGTAAAATCAGTCCAGATTTTGGATCGACAGATAAAGAGGTTGCGCAACAAATAAGTTCCCACGGTTAAAGTTCTTTAAAAGAGATATCAGTAACCCCATTTATTTGTATCCTCGACTTATGAGTTTTGAGGACGAAATTCTTTTGAGGGGGAAGTACTTGTAATGCCGAATTTTCTAATCCCTTTTGTATTGGTCTGTACTTGAAGATACTACTGTATATTGATATATACATGGTTGTATACGAGTTCAAAAATGTATTTGAATCCTTTCGGTATATATGTCAGTGATATATAATGTTATATGCCCTTAAGTGAACTTAGAGTTAATCGATATGCGAAATCTTGGAGATTTCTAATATATAAGCTTCTAAATGTGTAAAATTGAGTCCATTGGATAGATATGGCCATAGTGGCCTAGTTAAATGTGTTCTAATACCTTATAGGTGATTAGACATGATTTATAGACTTATTGAACACTTAGACATCTAACTTTGAAAAGTTGATGTACATAAGGGCTTATTTACAACCTGTTAAAATTTAAGGGACTTAAATGTAATTTTTTAATTTTTGGAGGACCAATATGTAATTTTATAAACTTAAAGGGCTTAATTATAATTTACAAAAGTTCAGGGACCAAAATGAAAATAAAAGTTTTGGCCATTCTTAAATATTGGGCTTAAATGCAAATTTAGGAAAAATTTGAAGGATAAAATGATAATTTGACATAAAATGAGGTCAAAAAAGTAAACTCACCATGTTGGTCAAAGAAGAGTCAAATTCTAGACCCTTCTTTATGGTTCAACCATGCACCCCCCATTAAACATTAAGAACACTTTGTTTTAATTGAAAGAAAGGAGAAGAGAGGAGGAAAAGAAGAAGAATTGAGCTATCACTCAATTTTCACCATTTTGTTAATTCTCCAACCCAAACCGAGGTGTTCTAAGTTAATTTGGGGTTAAGGAACTCAAATATATCATTAGATTTGGGAAATTCTTAAAGGATGTTAAGATATCACCAAAGGAATGTTTAGGTAAATTTTGTCTCATCTCTCTCTATATTATGATTTTGAGTTTGGTGTTAAGATATGTTGTTCTCCATGCTTGAATATACATGAAACATTGTTTAGATGAATGAAATGGGTTATAGAGAAGCTTTCTTAAGTTAAAACTGAATTTCCCTATCTTTGGTGAAAGTTTGTGAAATTTTGAATATCTTTTGAAATTGATGGTTTAAATGAACTCTATGATGTTAATTGTGCATTTATAATGTGAATTGATGATGAAAAATGAGGATTATGTTCATTGGAAGGATGGTTTCAAGTTTATCCCTTTAGGTGTTTGATAAAATGCCTAAGTGAACTTGCCTTAGGATTTAATGATTTTAATTATGTGCATTGGAAAGAGGCTTTCATGTATACTTAGAGTAAACTTGAAATTTTGCTTAGATTGATAAGAAGTGGCCCAATGTACTTGGATAAAAATGTGCTTAATTATGCTTTGAAATGTGTAAGTATTGGATCAAAGGCATTAAATGCCTTGGAAAATGCAAAGGAAAACTTATGTGAATAATAAGAGAAATAACCTTGTGAGAAGCTTCATGGCCGAATCCTATAGCTTAAAAATTATGATATTATTTTTTATATACTTATGCGATGGTGTATAAATTTGAGTATATGTTTGAGTAGTAAGTACATTACACTTGTATGTATAACTGCTCGGGAGCTCTGGATTAAGGAGCTCGTGCTGAGGATTGTTAAAGTCAAAGGAGTGCACACCTTGTTTTAAGGTGAGTTAGGAAAAACATATCTCTCAAATAGGATTATGACATCCCAAGACATGCATGATGACTTGTATGTGAATTTTGAACATAGGTAATGCATAGTAGAATTGATTCTCAAATAGATGCTAGTATACTTATGTATTTATTAAATGACATTGTTTTGAATAACTCCTTGCACTTGGAGTGAAATTGATGTTTTTGTTTCATATTTTGAGGAATGGTATTGTTTTGAACAAACCTACAATTGAAGTGCAAAAGATAAAGTTTTATTTTCTAAAACTACATTTTTTAGTAACTTTGCTCTTAGAGTGAAAAAATGACTTTTACTATATGAAATAATGTTTTTAAACTTACATATGCATAACCTAGTCATGTATGATGCGTGTATATGTTCTCTTTTGGCTTAGAGCCATGATAAGGTTCCATTTTATTGGTTAGATCGATAAATATAGGCATGGTACTGTTAGAGTTATGTAAATATAGTGCCTTTGAAAGCAAGTGTATTTACTTATAACTTAATTTTCTTCCAATTACTTTTTGTAATGAAAATATTTATTATTAATAAAA
>JANQBM010762031.1:4260-14565 GCA_025594535.1 Erythroxylum domingense | reverse complement strand
CCTCCCCCCAATATTCCTTCTATTCCTCTTTTATAACCCTTAGGTTTAGCGCTCCCAGGTAGTTGCTAGCATCCTTAACCTTATTATACGCCTCAAGGTCATCTATCTTAATAGTTGTAGATGAATTATATTGTAGGCCAGCTATGACATCTTCATATTCTCCAACCTATCCCAGACTTCACCTAATGACTAAGAATTTGCTCATATTGACCTTATACAATGTTTATGATATACTCTCAGTCTATCCCCACTCTTTCTTCCTCCCTTACTTCCTTATCTTTGTATAAAATTTATGTTTTGAGTTTGAGATATAATGTGATTGGAGGAAATAATAGTAGTAACAACACTCCCTCACTTTTTTCTCTCAAGTCCACTCAACTCACAACCTAAACTCTTGGTTGAAGTTCCTTTGCAAACTAGACAATATAAATCAAAAAAGCAAATTTAATCTTTCTATTTTTTCAAGTAACTCCTAATGAAGTGAATTGGATAGAAAACCAAAAAAAAAGAAACACAACTACAGGCCAAGAAATATGAAAACTCAATAACATAACATTGAGCTCTATAGAACCTAATTAGACTCAACAAAAATTTTTTTAGAACAATTTAAGTAGCAAGAATAGTAAAAACAACTAGATAATAGAATGCTTATAGAACATATAATATCTTATCCTTATTGGAATAAGAGTAATCCTTTATTATAATAACTATTGCAATTGTTAGCTCCCTAATATTTGCTTTAGAGGATACTTTTTTTCTATTTTAGAGCTTTTCTTCAAAAAAATATGATGAACCCTTTTCTTGAAATGAATATCGCCTTTTATATGAATTGTTTTATCAAATTTTAAGAATTATAACTATAAAAACAAGTATTGAACATGTAGAATGAAGACACAAGAATATCAAAGATGAAATAACCAGAATCAAAATCAAACCTAAATATAAAAGGATGAATCTGATACTAAATTTTGATATGAGCCTCGCCAGTAAGACTAGTGGGATTTGATATTAATATGATAGGATCAACGATCGTTCTAACATAACAAGTTCTTTAAAAACATAAATATGAAAATATAAAAAGAAGGATATGAATCGACACATTCACAAAAAAGAAAATAATTGAGAGTGATAAGATTATATGGTTTAGATCGCCATTAATAAGCTAGGCAAAAAATTTTATAGAACCTAAATAAAATTTACTCTAAAATGTTGAAAAAAAACTATCTAAGGTTTTTGATTGATCAATAATAATAACAAGTTATCAATTAAGTTCATAAGAAAGCCTTTTATAGGCATAAAACTCTAAATCTAGGATCCTAATAGGAAATAACAACTATAACAAAATCCTAACCAATTAAAACACGTGTCTAGCTCCTGTCCTGGAGATATACTGATGCAAATTTTGTTTTAGAAAATTAGTGTGTGTATCAAACACAAGTTCGGCATCAGTTATAACTTAAACTCCAATTCTAATTTTCTTCTATTTCTTTATTCTACAACATCAATGTAAGTCTGGCATTGATTACATACTTTTAGTACTAGTTACATTTTGTTTCTCAACCTTTTAAAAGTTTTTATAAAACCTAAAATAAAATTTACAATAAAATATTGAAAATTTTTTTCCAGGGTTTTTGATTGATCAACAATAATGATAAGTCATCAATTACATTCATAAGAAAGCCTTTTAGAGACATAAAACCCTAAAACTAGAATCCTAAAAGGAAATAACAACTAGACATAAAAAAATCCTAACCAATTAAAACACATATCCAGTGCCTGTCCTAGAGATATACTGATGTCAATTTGGTTTTAGAAATTTTAGTGTGTGTATCTAGCAATAGCTCAACATTCATTATAACGTAAACTCTAGTTCCAATTTTCTTCTATTTCTTTAATCCATAAAACTAGTTTAAGTTTGGAATTGATTACATACTTTTAGTATTAGTTGCATTTTGTATCTCAACCCAAGTCAGCTTAAGACCGATATTAGTTATCGTCTGAATCTAGTTTCAATACATTCTATAACCCTCTGATGATGCTTTCTGCTTCACTTTAATCATCATTACATACCTTACTTTAATCTCTTGAAGAAACAATGCTTTATTCCTTACATAAAGATTTATCATTAAGTCATTAAGAGCTTCTTTGGCTTTCTTTTCCTTACTCCATATTAATAGTCCATGAATGTTCTCTAATGAATCTCCAATAGCTTTTGATGCTTGATTAGTAGATACTTGATTGCCATTAATCTATAATCTATTGATAATGATTTCTTGTTTTGTTTTTTTTGGATATACAAAAAACTTATTTGATGACTGCATTTGTGCATGTCTGAGCCTTCATTCCTTTTTCTTCTTTCTTTTAAAGGAAAGCATATTTTATTTTGGGGGGTATTTTGCTGATAATACTAAAGAAAATCTCTTATATTGAATGCTCTATTGGGAACAATAGAATCATCTCTTATATTATAGAATATGTGCTTCTACCCAAAAATTTTTTAAATAGGTATTTCAACTCAGTTTTTTTTTAGTCTAACTATCGAAAACCGATTGGACTAAGACTTGGATATAATTATTTGGGTAGCATGATTTGGGTCTAATTTGGCTTGACGTAACTCTATCTTGCCATTTCCAACCACACTTAAGATACATGGAGAAGGGAAACTAGATTTGGGTTTTTTTGGGTGTTATTGTTAGTGTGAACCAATTTATCCTTCTAGTTAAAGATGATAATTTTCTTTGAACTAATCCATTTACATTGTTGTAAACTTAGTTATACATAATGGTCAATTATGAATTAATTGCAAGCCCTTTTTTCATTTCACAAAGATCAATATCAAATAAGTGTTCATTCTCCTTTTGTTGAAAAAAGAAATATTTCTCATCCTTCATGAAATAATGATCAAGTTAAACACAAATTCTTTAATTCACATCTTTTGGGTAAAAAAGAAAATAAGATTAAAACATGAGTTACCAATAAACATTGTGTGGTTAGCTGAATAGTGACTAGGGAAAATGAGAACATTTTGTGTTTTTAGGTGAAAAATATAAAGGAGTGGAAAAATTACCTTTTGATCTTACTCTAATTTAAACATTGCTTTCTCATATTTATGGTTGACAACTTCCTTTCAAAAGAACTCAATTAAACTTTACTGAACTCTTAAGATAAACCTATGTTATGCACCATATTCTCTCTCTTTTCTCTTAAATTCATTAAGACTTGTTATAAAAGGTACATTCTACTGCCATTTTGGATATTTTATTATTCAAAAATTAGCAAATAGGTGTAATAAATCTTTGACAAAGATAGACATGCCTATATAAATAAGAAATATAGGTAATTAGGGGTACTTAATTATTTATCCAATGCCTAGGAGTAAAGACTCCTTCCAAGTAAAGAAGTACACTTATGAGATTAGATTTATTGATCTCATGTACCTACTTAGAAACTCCTTTCAACTTATGTCAACTTTAGGTGACTATTAGAATTAGAAATGACATGTCTTCCTAATTCCAGAGAGATTAATGCCTATTATAATAAATTTAAGAAAGAATGAGTTTTTAATTGAATGATGTCATTGTCAATATTTGAAAGAAATAGATATATTCTTTAAAAGGTTACATCCTCTAGATGGTTTAGTTTGAACTTTAGGCCAAGGATGAGTTCATTGCAATACTTTAAAAAGGCCCATAATTAGAAGAAAAAATTCATATTTAGTTGTTACGTGTTAATTACATCATGTCTTTAGTATGATTTTGAGAGCATTTAACTTATATTTTTAGGATCTTTATATAAATTGGTACTTGATTTAGATTTTTTTTCAATTATATGCCCTGTTTTAACTCTCCAATGAGTGAATTTAGGCAATTTAGAGCCAAGTTAGAAGAGTTTTAGAGGAACATGATTTGAACATGGCTCTATGTTCACTAATACAACACCTACACATTGTTATGTTTAACACTTCAGAAAAGAGTGCATTTTGTTTCTTAGAAATGTGGCTTATAAAGGAACATGATATAAACATAAACCGACCTTATGCTACAAATGGGTTCTTTCAATTTCTTTGATAGATTAAATATATAAAGTACATAACCTATACATGACTCTATGTTTTAGAAACCTAAGGATTTTGTATGGTATTATGTTATTGACCTATATTGGTGTTAAAAGTTTACATAAGTTAAGGTTTCTAATAACACTGAAAGAATATAAGACCAATATAAGCCTATAGTTGGTATCGTATTTGACATAAAACATAGTATTTTGTGGAATAAATAGAGAAAAAAGTAGGAAAAAAGGAAAAGGAAAGACAATTATAAGGACTAGAAACTACTTTAAAAGCGGAGGAGACTCAAGAGCACATCAATGAGAAGCAATCTTAGAGAGAAACAAGATCATTAAGATTAATTAGGAAGCATGAGCTCATTTTGATTTCTGATTCTTTATTTTTCTCTATGGTTTTCTTTTATGAACTAATTGAGATATAGATTTAGATATGATGAACCCTAGAATTTGTGTTTTCATTTAATTTCTTTAATTTAATGAAAGATTCTTGTTTACTTAAGAATTGTTCATATTTATATATTATGTTGAATTGAAGGAACGAGAGTTGAAGATTTAAGAATTAGATTTATATATTGAGATGAAGAGATAGATATAGAACTACATGATCTTTTTGAGTTAGAGTAAAAGCTATCGTTGGAATTCACAAAGCAAGTTAATGCATTCGTAACTTTTTTTAATTAGAAAGACATTTTGTCAACCAACATGGGGATAAAGACTACATTGCTCGAGAGAGAATATAGTTGCAATATACATGTAAGGGTGATTTTACTTCTTCAAATCCCCTTATAACTTTACTAGAATTAAATTTATCCCAATTTGGTGATTAATCATAGTTTTTTGGATTGATAGAAATTTCTAAATTGCAGTTAGATTCTCTCTCGAGCTTATATGTATATATATGTTGCTTTGGATTATTAACTCTTATTTGTTTTCTTAATCTTACTTATTTTTCCTTTTAATCTAATCATTTTTTTGTATTAGCTTAGTCAATATAAAGACTGCCAATACCAAAAAAGTAGATATAGAAAATGATAAGTGCACTTGCCTTAGTGATTTTTTAGTATTATTTTTGTGTTTCATTTTATTTATATTCGTACCAAAATTTTGGCAATACCATAGTAAATTTTAATAGTAAAAGCCTTAATTTTATTAATCTAATTGTTTTTATTTTATTTATTTTTTGTTTTATTTTTACTAACCTAGTGAGTTTTTATTCCTTTTCGTTTTGTATATATTTGTTTAATTTTAAAACACTCTTTTTCGATCTTATATTTGTGGCTTGCTTTCAAATTTTGAATATTAATTATTACAACTAAAAAATAAAATAAAAGGATAGAAATAATAATAATCTACGGAGGATTATGGTATGTCATCGTTTATAGTGATATTATAAGCTTAGAATAAGAGGCATGGAAACATATATTTGGAACCTCAAGGGGTATCTATAATGCACTGTGTCATGTATGATGGTGCCACCTTAATCATGAAGGTCAAATGCCTTACAAAATGTGGAAACTGTACGAGTAGCCAAATTTTGTAGGGAATTTTCCTTAAAATATCTTGTATAGTCATAATTATAATTTATGGTAGAGAGGCTATCCCAACTTTGCATAACACTATCACAATCCACTTGGATTTCTGTAATAACAATAGTAAAAGGAGGAGCAAAGTCTCAAAGAGCTTATAATGAAAGCTATTACTAAAACTAAGGTTCATTTTTAGAAAACTGAAGAGTTTATTTGAAACCAATAGGCTTTTATCCACAACCTAGATATTCAAGTTAGATAGCTTGAAACTTGTCTCTGAAGAGTAGCAAGGTGCTTTATTACCTACACTGAGACAAATATAAGGGAACAAGTAGAATAGAGTATTTTAAGGAGTGGAATGGATCTATAGGTTGGAGAGAATAACAAAGATGAGGAAGAAAGAAAGAGGATAAGCCAAAGAAAAAGGAGGATGAGGAACTTTTGACATTCATCTTATATAAGGAGAACTCCTACATCCTACAAAAAAAACTACCATAACAAATCAAGGATCTAATGAGTTTTATTATTCCTTGCTATATTGGTATCTACTTTGTATTATTAATTTGGTGCCACATGATCTATTCTATTGTAGCATGTGGCATATTTAAAGGCTAATATGTTCTTGTTTGGTAAGAAAAGTGGAAGCACGCTATTAATTATAGATCTAGGATGAGTGAAATTCTTAAAGAGAAGTCTACTTAAATGATTTATAAAGAAGAACTAGTTAAGAGACAACCTAATAATTAGGTTTTTTTCTTTTGACTTGTAGGATTTTCTACGTTAGTTTAATTTATTTTCATAGTTTTAGACTCATGGTTTTAAGTTATCTTAGTGTTGCTTTATAATTGTATCAGGATTACTTTACTTAAATTGATACTTGATGAAGTTTTATAAGCTGTAAAGATAACATTAACACCAAATGTTATAGTATAGATTATTATTCGTTAGCTTGGAATAGATTATGATGACACTTGAAAAGGTCGACGATCTTTTGTTTCTAGGGGAGTGCCAATTATCCTCACATCTTACCATTGATTTCATTATTCTTGTATGTTTTTGTACATCGAGGTAATGTAAAACTTAAGTGAAGGGGAGGGACTTAATAGTTATACTGTCAATTTTGCTATAACTATCTTAATGTGCAAAATTATGGGAAATTTTTTTACTTCAAAAGGATGCTTTCAACGATGATTCATTATAAGATTTATGTTTACTGTGAGTTGATTTGTTAAGGAAAATAGTTATAAGTTTTGATGATTAAGTTGATTTCAATTTGCTTCATTAATTTTAAGAATGGATATTTAATTTACGTTATTATACTTCTTTTATAATTTGTACATGCATTGAGTTAAAATTTAATTATTTTTAGGTATTTTCATTATTCTACATAAAATTATTAAGAAGAAGAAGAAAATTTTACGTTAATAAATGAGCATTAAATAATTTCATTTTACTGGCTTTATACTAAGAAAGTTAAAGAGCAGTGCTAGTACCTATCTAAAACAGTGACCTAATTAAGTAACCAAGAGAATTCATGACAAGGTGTTTACTTTCACATCAAAAGGTTATATGACTTTTCAAATATTTTTTAAATAATTTTGTATTTCTTAAATCCAGTGTTTTATTATCTTTAAATAAGGGGCATGAAAATACTTAAAAGTTGTAGAAATTTTCCAGCATATGCTTATTTTATGTATTAAGTTGGATTTTGTGAATTGAATTGAAGTTTGAAGAATTGTAGAGTAAAGTAGATTAATTTATGATTTGATGTCATTGGCTAAGTACCTAATAATTTGATGAACACTACAATTGAATGAATGGTGAACATAATTGATATTTTTGATGTGTTTAACATTTTCACAGTTCATTTCTTATTTAAGTTAAGAGTAATGACATTGATTTGCATGACAAAAAGCAAATATTTAGATGTGGAGGTATTTGATATGTACTAATTACATCATTTGTTAGGAATCATTTTTATTGCATTTAGCTTGTATTTTAAGGATCTTTACACGAATCAGTACTTAATTTAGTTTTTATTTTAATTACAGGCCTTGTTTTAGCTCTCTAATGAAAAAGAAATAAATTTGAACAATTTGGAGCCAAGTTCGAGGAGTACTGGAGTGATTTTAGATGTATATGATAGTACAAGACATAGTACTATTTTCATTAACACAACACCTACATAATACTATGTTCAACCTTTAAGCAAAATGGTACATTCTTTTTCTTGATAGCTTGGCATATGGATGAACATGACATAAACTTGGAACTATGTCCTCCTCATGTTAGAAATGGATGCTCTTGGATTCTTCATCATATTAGACACATGAAGAACACGACCTAGACATGGCTCCATGTTTAATAATATGGCACCTACATAGTATTATGTCCTTAGTTGTGTTATAACAAAAAGTCTTAGATACGAAACAAAATGGAGACAAACACAAATAAGGTCTACATAATGTTCTATTATTGATACCATTAAAGTTTACATAAATTAAGGTTTTTGGTGACACTGAAGCAATACTGGACCAACATGGGTTTGTTTTGTCATATGCTTAACATAAAACCTAAATTTTTGTTAAATGAATAGAGAAAAAGAGAGAAGAAAATAAAGCAAAAGATAGATATCTAAGAGGACCAAAAATTAGTCCAAAGGTAAAGGAGATTTAAGAGCACATTAAGGAGAAGCAATCTTAGAGAAAAGCAAGATTCCAATAAAATCAATCAATAAGCATCAAAATTCAAAAAACATGAGTTCATTCTTATTTCTTTATTATTTTTGTATCTTTCTTTGTTTTTATTATGAACTAATTGGGATACAGATTTAGATGTGATAAACTCTAGAATTTGTATTTTGATTTATTTTTATTTAATAAAAGATCGTTGATTACATGAGAAATATTCATGGTTATATATTATGTTGAATTGAAGGAACGAAGAAGATTTAACAATTAAATTCATATATTGTGATTGAGAGATGATATATATGAATTGATCATAATATGAATAATGAGGTATGAGTTGTTTGAGATAGAACTAGACAATCTTTTTTAGTCAGGATGAAACCTATCATAGGAATTCACAAAGCAAATTAATATGTTCTTAGGTTGTTTTGATTAAAATGAGATTTTAGTTACCAACTTCAAGATATGAGCTGTATTACTAGAGAAAATATAGTTGTAACTTAAAATTTTTTACGTGTCTAAGTAACTAGGATAAATAATTGAATTAGAATAAAATTTAAGCAAAGTTCTAAGGGGATTTTACTTATAAATTTATTCCATCTACTGATATATTGCCTTGGATGATTAACTTTACTTATTATTTTAATTTTGTTTAATTTTCCTTTTAATTAAATCACTTATTGTGTTAGATTAGATGACAAAAAGATGGTAATAGTAATTATAAATTCTATGGGATCAACACTCAACTCACCAAAACCATAATATAGGAAAATGATAGGTGCACTTACCTTAGTGATCTTTCAATATTGTTTTCTGTATTTCATTTCATTCATATTCACAACACATAGTCAACTAGAGCTCAAATCTGTTTAAGAAAATATGCACCCATTTTTTAATAAGGTGATACTTAATTTTTATCTCATATATTTAAATTTATTTGAATGTCATCAATTTTGTTTTTAATTTATTTTTACAAAAATCTTATCTTTTAAAAATTTCACAGTTATTTTTTATTTATTTTATGAAATTTTTAGAATGAATTTTAAAGTTTATTTTATTATTTAAATCTTTTTCATTTATTTCATGTTTTATTTTAGGTCATTAATTTTAATTATATTTTTCATAACAAAAATTTATTATGATAAATTTGATTTTTTAATTTTTATAATCATGATTAATTTTTTACAGATTGTTTTATATGTAGATTTTCAGTTAATAAATTTGTAAATAAAAAGATAATTTAATGATTAAATTAGGAAATTAAAAGTTTTATAATAATAAAAAATAAAAATAAATTGTTAAAAATAAGGGTTAAAATAAAAATAAAAAAGGATAACAACTAGGAAAAATATGAAAAAGAAAAGGAAAAGTTAAATGATGTATAGTTGTCGTTGTAAAAAAGAAAAAGAAAAGGAAAATAATGACAATAAGGAAGAGTAAGCATGACAATGGTCTAATTTGGACTCGGGGTAGTCTAAAATTTTCTTCCTCGGTCTAAACTCGACTAAAAATTCAATCATAATTTAGAAAGTTGACCTGACCCTGATCAAGTTTCGGGCAGCTTAAATCCTAATCGAGCATGCAAGACATTAATAGTGAAGATGACATGAAGAAGGATTTTGGAGTGAGGAAGATACAAAGAGGTTAGAGATGGAGGGCTTCGAGAAGACAGAGAAAGGACTCGAGACAACAAAGATTAGGATAAAGAAGGTGAAGAACGAAATTAAAGCTGTAAAGAAAAGAATCGTAACATAGCAAGAGAAAGAAGATACAATAAGCTTTCAAGGATTGACATAGGTAAGAATGGAATTTAACTCTACTTAAAATCAATAGGTGAAATATGAGTCGATCGAGTTTTGAATGGAGTCTGGGGTAGGTATGACAATGAGTTGAGTTAGGCTTGCCTTTGATTTGATTCTTCTATACTTCAGGTCAAGCTCAAGCCCCACAGATTAACCCCATAGACCACTTTAAAGCAAAGTTATTTTACAAAGTTATATCAAAATGACATTGTTTTAATTTGT
>JANQBM010761602.1:0-14568 GCA_025594535.1 Erythroxylum domingense | reverse complement strand
AAAACTGCTTGTAGAATCTTCAGAGATCAGTTGTTAGTTGAGTCCTATAACCAACTCCAACTAACTAACTAACTGACGTTGTATGTTTTTCTTCAATTATAACGTCTTGATTTGTTTTGTATAATTTGTCTTATGTCTGTGATTTGTATAATGTCTTCACTTCGTTTGAATACTTCGCTTCGTCTGATGACTTCGCTTGAATATCATCTTGACTTTATGATTTGTGCCTCTTACATTTATCTGCACACTTAACAAACTCATCAAAATAGCTCACACATTCTTCTATTATTATTATTATTATTTGACTTTCATCAAAATCAATAGAAAGAGTGAAGTCTCCTTGACTTAACAATCTCCCCCTTTTTTATGATAATAAATAATCATAATAGTAGAAGATAAATGAGAGGATATTCAGACGAATAATTTTCAAACTAAATTTATTTATTTAGACGAATAATGCAAGATATACAATGCATTAAAAATAAGCTAAAATAAAATCTCCAAAATAAAAAATCTCCTCCTTCTCCTTTACTTTATATTATTCTCCCCCTATTTGTTATTAATCAAAAAGAATCATTTCAGATGCTTCAATATCTCAGAGAACATATGTTTGATATTAGTGCGAATCATCTTGAGGTCTTCTTCTATAGTCACATGTAGAAGTGCTACTTCCTCATGAAGATCACCCACTAAGTCACTTAATTCATCAACCTTAGTATCAATTTCTTGAATATGTTTAGCTAAGGTTCATGTTCTTTCTTCTGCTTTTGACTAGCTTCAGTCCATGTGATGAAATTCTTCAAGCACACCGAATTATCGGTATAGTCTTGTAGCTTTTCACTTGGTGGATGAAGATACTCAGAGATAGACGGTTTTCTGATTGAATCATCTAATTCGATAATATCAATGGAGGGTAATTGAAAAAAATTTATTTATGGGGGAATGTC
This sequence comes from Erythroxylum domingense, assembly GCA_025594535.1. Lineage (NCBI taxonomy): Eukaryota > Viridiplantae > Streptophyta > Magnoliopsida > Malpighiales > Erythroxylaceae > Erythroxylum > Erythroxylum domingense. The sequence goes on along the minus strand of JANQBM010761602.1, from coordinate 13,621 downwards.
AAGATCATCAAGGTAGGGTAGTCTCAAAATGGGTTTTCCTAAAAGGTGTAAGATATCTTTAAAAGAAGAAATGAAACTTATGGGTTTAAGGTGAACAAGTAAGTGCACAAAGGTTTCTAAATAGAAGTTGATACCTTCAATTGTAATCTTTTTGTATCTTCCTTCCAATATTTTCCCAACTACCTTGAAACTTTCATCTACTGTTAATGTGCCAAAGTTTCTTCTTGATGGTCTTGAAATGTGATGAGAAGTATAGATGCCTATAGGTTGACCTGTACGACATTTATCGTCTATACTTTTTATTACCACTCTAATTTCTTCTTCTGTGAGATCATCTTGTTACTTCTTAGGGAATTTCTTCTTCTTACCTTTATCTTTATTGTCTACCAGTGTTGGACATCTAGGTTGTACATCTGATGCAATCTTTATCATTGTTCTACTTCTCACTGGATAGATTTTGTAAGGATTTTTAGTCATCTTTAATAGATATGGTTTTGCCTTTTCATCTCACAGAATACCATACAATCTTCTGTCTTCAAGGCTAAAAAAATATATCGTCTGATCGTTTGCAGTTACAGGTTCAACTTGAACCTTAACTTTTTATTTAGGAGATTCTATAATGATAATTGATCCTCTGTTTCGATCAGGTATTGATTCTTATATAATATTCAACTTTAAATCTTCTTTCTTTATTAGTTGAGGAAGGTTGTAAAATCGTTGCTGCTTTTCAACCTTTCTTTTCTAAATCTTCTTCTTCTTCCTTTGTTCTTCTACCAACTTGGAAGAGAGTTATTGAGACTTCTTCTGCCCAAATACTAACTTCCTTTTTTCTCTGTCTCTCCAGACGGTTGTTCTGATTGACTCTGAGGGATAGAGACAATTGTTTTACCAGGCTTCTGTTGTTGTTCTATTACACTTTCAGAAACTTGACCAAGAGTCAGAATTTTTTGCTTCTTCTGTAATCTTGGTGACCTTCTAGACATATCTGGTCTTTCTAATTGAAGTGTCTCAGCCTTCCTCTTTAAAGGAATTTTATGAGTTAGTTGTTGAACCTTTACACTTTCTTTCCTTTCAAGAATCGTCTTAACTTGAATTGACTTATAAGACGATTGTTCAACTTTTTTCAACTCAGTTGAGATTCTTCTGGTTGCTTATATACTAGATGAAACATCTTCTTTCTACTTCTTCTGATTGAAAGCTCCCTCTAAGATTATGCTTTCGATATGACATCTTTATCCAATTCAGTTTCATTCTTAATCCTTATTCTGCGAATAGTAGAGGTATTGAAAACACTCTTAATATTCAGCTTTACTTTGTTTCCTCTATCAAGTAAGATTCCAGATTCTTTGAATAATCTCGTCAACAGCATACCATAAGGTAAAGAACCACTCTTCAGATGATACTCCTCCTGAGTCGTCATCATGTAAGTCAAAATCAAGAACGGAAGATTAATAGGTTTGTGTATGAGTAGATAAAATAGACATTGTTCATCACTTGTCGTCACAAAATCCTTCGATCCCATTTTTAGTAAAATACAGTGAAGAAGAACGCTAGCCTTCGGAATTAGGTTTGAAGACTTCTTGACTCCTAGATAACTCGATCCATATAGTTGTCGATTGATGTTATCTTCATTTAAATGACTTTGAGCAATCCACTTTATATTATTGAATGGCTTTGCTCCTTCATTTGGACATTCAGTAACCTTCACAACAGAATCTTGTGACACAATCACAAACAATCTGTCTACCACAAATACCAAGTTGTTATCTACCACCTTTGCAATTTTCCAGAACTCATATACTTTATTTGGATACACCAGTTCTCGTATATCGAAGAAATTTTCCCATCTAGCTGCTTTAATCTCAGGTTCGATATCCATTCAATCTTCCTTGAGAGTAGTGAAATCAACAAGTCTCCCATAGGTAAGAGATTTCGACATTCATGTAATCTGCAATGTATAAACACTAAACACATAAATGTATTTCTCTTAAAGAAGCGAGGTTAATATATAAAAACGATTAAGAAAGATAAGAACAAAAAAAAAGATACGAATGAAAAAAAATTTGATGTATAGAACAGAGGATTGAATCGTTTTTGTTGAGAGCACTTTGAAGCAAGTCAGTTAAGAAGAAAATTCTAGAATGCAGAGTGTTGAGATTTTGAGAGATATCTTTTTATAAATACTCCGACACAAAGTTACCATTAGTAACGTCTGTGACTGATTCACAGATACTCATTAATTGATACTATCGAGTAAAAATTACCGTTACTATTCCATATGATGTTTTATCTTAAATATGACGTATCGTCTGGGTTATGGAGTTTCAGATAAATGATCATTTAACATAACTATGTTCAAACTTCGTCTTATGTCTTGAATCTATCTTCACTTAAGGGTTTGGTGAAGATATCTGCCCATTGTTGATTCATCTCAACAAATTGTAGATTGATAGTTCCTCTCTGTACATAGTCTCTTATAAAATGATGTCTAACTTTAATATGCTTTGCCCTTGAGTGTTGTATTGGATTCTTTGAGAGATTGATAGCACGTGTGTTGTCACAAAAGATTGAAATTTGATCTTCTTGGATAGAATAGTCTTCTAATTGATATTTTATCCATAATATTTGTGAACAACAGCTTGCAGCTGATGTGTATTAAGCTTCTACAGTAGATAGAGCAATTGAACTTTATCTCTTGCTTGACCAAGAAATTAGATTATGAACAAGAAAATGATAACCTCCATTTGTACTCTTTCTATCAGCATAATCAGCATCACAGTAGTTAGTTAATCTGAAATCTTTACCTTTCTCATACATTAAGCAAAGATTAGTAGAACTTGTCAAGTATCTCAATATTCTTTTAACAGCAATATAATGAGATTCTCTAAGATTTGCTTAAAATCTTGTACACAAACAAACATTAAACATTATATCATGTTTTCTTGCAGTTAGGTAAAGTAAAGAACCAATAATTTCTCTAAAAAGAGTTTGATCAATCTTCTTACTAACTTCATCTTTAGAAAAGATGATTGAGGGATGCATAGGAGTTGACATTGGTTTAACATTTTCCATTTTATATTTGACTAAAAGTTCTTTGATATACTTTTGTTGATGAATAAAGATCTTTTCTTCATTCTGTCTAATATGCAAACCAAGAAAGAACTTTAATTCTCCCATCATACTCATTTCAAATTCACTTTTCATAAGAGTCTCAAAATTTGAACATAACTTCTTAGAAGTTGCACTAAAAATGATATCATCTACATATATTTGTACAACAATAAAATCATTTTTAATACATTTCCGAAATAAAGTTTTATCAAATTGTCCTCTAATAAAATCATTCTTAATCAAAAAAGAACTAAGACAATCATACCAAGCACGAGGTTCTTGTTTCAATATATTCAAAACTTTATGAAGTTTATACACATAATCTGGTTTATCAATGTCTTCAAACTAGGGCGTTGTTTTACATAAATTTCTTCATCTATAAAACCATTCAAAAAAGCACTTTTCACATCCATTTGAAATAATTTTATATCATGAAAAACAGCATATGCAAGTAAGATCCTAATAGCTTCTAATCTAGCTATATAAGCATATGTTTCATTGTAGTCTATTCCTTCTTGTTGATTATAGCCTTGGGCTACTAATCTAGCTTTGTTACAGGATACCTTTCCTAATTCGTCTAGTTTATTCTTGAATACCCATCTAGTTTTTATGATAGATTTATTGGATGGTTTAGGGACTAGAGACCAGACTTTATTCCTAGTAAATTGATTTAACTCCTCTTGCATAGCTAAAATCCAAGCTTCATCTTAAAGAGCTTCACCTATTTTCTTAGGTTCTAATTTAGAAATAAAAACTACATTGGCCTCTCTCCTAAACTTAGATCTAGTTCTCACTCCTTATGATGTTTCTCCTATAATCAGATTTTCTGGGTGAGAAGATTTGTATCTCCAATCTTTTTTTAAACAAATATTCTCAGAAAAATCTACTACTTTATCAGATGGATCAACTAATGGTGACTCATCTGGGTTACTAATTAAGGGAGCAGATAGCGTTTCATCATCATAGTTGTCTGTCTTATCTAGATGAGAATCATCATAAAACTTTTCATGCATAGATTCTTCTACAGATTTAGAAACAAGATTATAAACTCTATAAGCTTTAGATTTAATAGAATAACCTAAAAAAATTCCTGAAATGATCTTAGAATTGAATTTATCCAAATGTTCCTTTATATTCAAGATAATGCATTTGCAACCAAAAGGATGAAAGTAAGAAATATTTGGTCTTTTTCCCTTCCATAATTCATATGGAGTTTTATTTAAAATAGGTTGTAGAAATACTCTATTTTGAATATAACAAGCTGTATTTCCAACTTCTGCCCAGAAGTAGTTAGGAAGATTCATTTCATATAGCATAGTCCTTGCCATTTCTTGAATCGTCCTGTTCTTTCTTTCTATAACTCCATTTTGTTGAGGAGTTCTAGGAGAAGAGAAATTATGGAAAATTCCATTCTCTTCACAGAAGATTTTGAATTTTTTATTTTCAAATCCTCCACCATGATCACTCCTAATTCCAGTAATACAAGTCCCTTTTTCATTTTGTAACTTTTTGGATAAGATTTTAAAGTAGTTAAAAGATTCATCTTTATGCGTTAAAAACAATATCCAACAAAATCTAGTAAAGTCATCAACAATTACAACACCATACTTCTTTCCACCAAGACTTACTATTCTGATTGGACCAAAGAAATCTATATGTAACAACTCTAGAGGTTTCGACGAAGTAACACCATTCTTAGAAGAAAATGATGTTTTAACCTGTTTTCCTTTCTGACAGCTCTTATAAAAGAAATCTTTGTTAAAAATTATCATTAGTAAACCTCTTACCAAATCATGTCCGACTAATTTGGAAATATGTTTAAAACTAACGTGACCTAGCTTTTTGTGCTAAATCAATTTTTCATCATCTTTTGATATAAGACATGAAATATTTTGACTTCTCAAATCATCTAAATTAATCCTATAGAGATTGTTTCGTCTCTTGGAAAAAAAGAATATGGACCCTTCCTTGTTTTTAACTAAACAAGAATTCTGATTAAAGGATACTTCAAAACCACAATCACAAAATTGACTTATACTGATTAGATTATGATTTAAACCATCAACTAGCAGAACATTATCAATAGTTGAAAAAAAATCTTTACCAATTTTACCGATCCCAATTATTTTGCCCTGCTAGTTGTCTCCAAAAGTTACTGATCCTCCTTGCTTATGTTGGAGGTCTAGGAACATAGACCTTCTGCCCATCATGTGTCGCGAGCAGCCACTGTCTAAGTGCTAATGATGATGGTTGCTTCTTCTAAGTAGAGAGATTTGTAGTATATATTATATCCTTCTTAGGTATCCAAATTTTCTTGGATCCTTTGGGGTTAGTCTTATAATTATTCTTAGAATAATAATAAGAATATTGTTTCTTCTTCTTGGGAAAAAAATTCCTATTACGAAAATTATTTCTATTATGAATTGAATTTCTACCAGAGAAGCCTAAACCACTTTTATCATCTGGATGTCTATAACTTCCAATAATATCATGCATTATTTTTGTACTCTCTGAAAATTTTGATAAATCAGCTGAAAGAATATTAATCCTTTGTTTTAACTGATTAACCTCCTCAGATCTATCTATAGTAACTTTATTTTTCATATCATCTATTAGAATTTTCAACAAATTTCTTTTTCAACAATCTATATTGTTTTAGAATAGTATGAGAATCTTCTAACAATTCTAAATAAGCATGCTGAAGATCATTAAAGTCAGAGATTACCTCATCATCACTTTCATCTTTAGCTACCAAGCATATGTTTGTTTGTTCTGATGAATCTGAGTTGGATTCAGATGCAGACGAATCTAGATCTTCCCATGTTGCCATCATGCCTTTTTTGTTTCCTTGATTCTTTTTTTGTTTTCTTTAGAGCAAAGGGCATTCAGACTTGTAATGTCTCAGTTTATTGCACTTATAGTAGATGATAGAACTTTTCTCATTCTTCAAATCGTCTTTACTAATCCTTTTTAAAGAGGAATCTTTATTTCCTTTAGTTTTCTTTTTCCATATCCTTCTAATCTTTCTTGAAATGAAAGATAGTTCGTCTTCATCTTCACTTGAATCTTGATTAGATTCACTAGCATCGTCATTCTTGATTTCTTCAATCTTTAATGCTTGTAAAGACAAGCTTCTATTTTTCTATATTTTCTGATTCTTCTGACCAGCCTTCAATGCAATATATTTGTCCCTTCCGGGTTTATCTTTCGCATCGAGCTCTACTTTATGGATTTTCAGTGAACTAAGCAATTCATCTAACTTAAGCTTACTTAAATCCTTAATTTCATGTATTGTTGTTACTTTGAGTCTCCATCTTTTTGGAAGACTTTTGAGGATCTTTCTGACATGATCTTAACTATCGTAGATTCTCCCCAAAACTTTAAGTCCATTAATGATTGTTTAAAATCGCCTAAACAATTGATCAATAGAATTATCATCTTTCATCTTGAACAGCTCATACTGATGAACAAGAATACCAATCTTGAATTCTTTCACCTGGTTTGTGCCTTCATGTGCAATGACTAATGTGTCCCACATGTCCTTTTTAGATTAGCATCCATGAACCTTATCATATTCACTTCTGCTTAACGCATAACTTAAAAAGAACTTGGCCTTTGAATTTAATTGAACACGAGCTTTTTGATCAATTGACCATTCATCACGAGAAATGCTTTTCCCTTTGTAGTCTGTTGGAATATATGGACCACTTTTAATGATATCCCAAAAATTAATGTGTGTGGATCCTATGAAGAGCCACATTCTGTCCTTCTAATAATGATAATCTTTACCATTGAATGCAGGAGATCTTGTGACTGAGGCACCTTCAGCTATAAAAACATGTGATTCAGCTATGGATCTTTGTCCTCACTTTGTAACAGTGTTTTTTGGAAACTAAGCTCTGATACCAACTGAAGTAAATCACTTGTTATTATAGAAATCACGTAATATGTAAGAATATACAAGAAGGGGGGTTGAATTGTGATAAATCATCTAAGATTGAAATCTTTAAAAAACTTCTTGATTTTCTTGAAAGATTCAGAAAATTTACAAAACAACGCACTTAATTCGTTTGAGTAATGCAATAGTGGAAATAGTATCTATTCTTTTAACAACATGAAATTGAAGAGATAAGGATTAGAGAATATGACAATGCGATTTATACTAGTTCACCCTTAACCTTAGGGTTACGTCCAGTCCTCATAGTATATCTGAGATTTCACTATCTCTTTCAACTTTTACAAGTACTATTTCACACTTCTAGAGCCTCTTCAAGTCTCTTTCACAAAGTATTCTTTATCTGCTATCTTAGCCTCTTCAGGCTGTAGCCTTCCCTTTCATTGAAAAGATTTCTAATTTTTTTAAACTCACGTTACAGGTCGAATTGATCTCTCTTCTTTCTTCTTTTCACTCAAGCTATTTTTTACAGTATTGTAAGTAAATAATTGAGAGTTGAAGGTTCAGAGTTGTAAGGTTGTGTCTTGTGTATATTGTCTCTTTTTGTTTATGACTATAAGTGATATTTATAGTCTAAATCTCCAACGGTCTTCTTGAAAACTGCTTTTGGAATCTTCAGAGATCAGTTGTTAGTTGAGTCCTATTATGAACTCCAACTAACTAACTAACTGACATTGTAAGTTGTTCTTCAATTATAGTATCTTGATTTGTTTTATAAAATTTGTCTGATGACTTTGCTTCGTCTGATGACTTCACTTTGTCTAATGACTTTGCTTCGTCTTATGACGTCACTTCGTCTAATGACTCCACTTCGTTCGATGACTCTTAAATTTATCTACACACTTAATAAACTCATCAAAACAGTTCACACACTCTTCTATTATTATTATTATTTGACTTTCATCAAAATCAATAGAAGGAGTGAAGTCTCATTGACTTAACATGTGTTTAGTTGTTAACTTGAATAATTAGTGCATGTTTGTTAGGATTGTCTTGTTTAGTTAGACATTTGTGTTTTCATTGTTTTATAGGTTAGAGTATGCCATTGAGCTTAAATTTTGTCTATTTAAGGTGCCTTAATATGTTTGTTTGTGTTTCAGATCAATTATGAAAGAATGGAGGAGAATTTGAGGAATCCTGAAGCAAAACCCAGGGCTATGATCTTGAAAAAAGTAAGATGAAAGAGTTATGATCGTGGCATCATCCACCACGATCGTGACAGAAGGTAAATGTTAAGCCAACGATCGTAGCCTATGGGACAGATAGTGCGCATCAACTTTTAGAACTTCATTGATTGGGGACATTTTGGACTTTTAAAGCTCGAGAAAACCCCAGAGTTTGCCCTAATTAGAAAATAATATAAAAGGAAAAGAATAGAACCCTAAAAGAGAGATAACATTATGCCACTTTGGGAAAAGTTTCAAGAGGAGAGAAGAGGAGAGGGCTTCTAATGCTACTACCTTCCCTAGTCATCCTGATCCTATCCAAATGACGTTTTGTTCATTTTTATCATTTTCTTCATTAAATGCGTAAGATGAATATGATTATGTTTATGGGTTGTGGATTGATGATGATGTGCTAACTTTTCTTTAGGGATTTAAACTTGATTCATTGTTAATATAACTTTTCTTTAGGGATTTAAACTTGATTCATTGTTAATATAGTCATTTTTATGTTATTTCGATTGGGTGTTGCGATTGATTGTTGTAACTTTACGCTTCAGTAATAAATCAAGAGAGTGAATCGAATGCTAAATGATTATGTTGTTTAATGAGAGTTAAATAGTCTAATAGATCATGCAATTAATCAAATTGACAATTGTACGGAGAGAGATCCCGTGTGAGACCTGGTAGTTTATTAGAAAGCTTAAGAACTGATTAGGTTGTGAGCTAATAGTTAATCGAGAGATTACAATTTCAGTAACTTAACTTAATTAAGGTTTATTATTTAGGGTTTAGTGATTATAACTCAAGAGAGAGTGATCCACCATACGATAATCTAGAATCGACACCAAAATAACATAAAAGTGATTACGTTAGCATTGATGATAAGATAAATCCCTCTCTCATAATTTGGTAAATTTTTTATATGATTTCCCATTATGAATTTAGTGTTGCTCAATATTCAATTTATTGCATTAATTTCATGAATTAAAGTTTTGTCACTCACCTTCACGTGTTTACTTTGTTGTTCATTTTTTATTTTAATTTTATTAATTTTTTAGCCTTAGATAACTTAGGATTAGATTAGTTGACAAATCCCCGTGAGATCAACACCTTATGTACTACAATTCACAATCTGTGTGCTTTCAGTATATTAAGGGTTTTAAATAGATTAAAACTTGCCTCAACAAGAATTGCCCTAATGAGTGGCTAGATCAATATATGGTGTCTTCAAGTTGTTAGTTGTAACACCTCACTACCATAGAGTATATACCCGAACATCTAGAGGACATTCAAGAACATAGCCTATGGCAATGACATGTTGAAGCAGTCTTATACTCTTATTATGGCATAATACATTTTGCAAACATTGAAAGGCAACTTTTCCATTTCATTCACTAAGATAATTTACATAGTAGTCACTAAAACAAATATTTACATCATCACAAGCATTTGAGATGTTTACTCCTCTGTTTACAAAAAGTTCTACATGACATGAATAACTATGTAACACAAACTGCAGCTCTTCAAATGGCAGCTGACCAAACCTTTGAGCCATTTCTTAATCCGAAACATTCTTCTAGAGAATCTTAGGAACTAGTTCTCCTCTCTCATACCTAAAAAGTTACATTACAATTTTGATGAATTTTGCGAACTCAATAAATGAACCATCCTTGATGTGCTCACTCATTCATAACATCAAACATTTCAAATATAAACCAAATTCATAATAATTCTCAACTCATCAATTCATTATGGATTACACTTATTTCATATGATCTTTTCAGGAGAATTCAATCATATTATCAAATGTACACAAATTGGCATATCACAATATCATCATAACTCAAAAAAAATTTCACAATCATTTATGAACAAATGCATATGCATATGTGAATTTACTTTCATTGTTATTTTGTTGCGACTGAGTGCCTTTCACTGTTCCATATCCCTTGTGGATATCGGGCTCTTTTTAGATACTGTCCCGTACTTACTCATTAATCACGAAGCTAGTGGCTTTATGTGCACATTTCGGAGCATTAAGCTCTTTCAGACTGGCCACTATAGTCACAACACCTTTATCTAATCATGCATATCAATGTGATGCTTTAAATCATAAAATATGCCATCAATAACATTTATTCCTGATACACAGTCAGATTCACATATTCATCGGACCTAAGTCTGGCATTTAACTTTTCTTTGAGTATACAAATATGTTTCATATTCATGTACAAACAGAACACTCCAATACATTCCCATATATTAAACTCCTTAGACTATTAATGCCTGGAATTATCACATATAGATCATTAAAAATTCAATAACTAAGAGTTAAACAGAAATATATCAATCCTAGTGAGAACATCTAGGTTACTCACAGTACATTCCAAATTACACTATTGCTTGGATGGTCCGACAATGTCTGGATTTAGTTTTTCAACTTGTGCTCTAAAATCATTCAATACACACAAAATCCACATTACAAATTCCATCAATCAAATACATATTCAATCATGCATATAGATATATATGCCATGTTCAATGCATGCTCAATGACTTTCTCGAGTATATCTCCTTAATCACGATTCATAATCATTCAAACATTCTCACTTGAATATGTCTTGTTTGCTCTTAGGTTTATACCTTGTTTAATCTAAATTCATCAATCAATCATCAAACTAGTTCATTTCAAGCCTAAATACATTATAGGAAAGTACCTTATCATTAATTGTTTCAAACATCACTTAAAAGACATCATTTTACTCTTTATGCTAGCCCACGATCGTGGTAACCCTTACCACGATCGTGACAGAACCTTATGCAATAGGTCATAATCGTGGGGACTCTGCCACAATCGTGACAGAACCTAAATAATCAGGCCATGATCGTGCACTGAAGGCCACGATCGTGCACTGTATTGTTCCCTCCAATTCTCCACGAATTTACATACTTAGAAACATCATTTACGCTTCCAATTTTCCAAAATTCATGCTCATTTATGAATTCTCTTTTAGACCTGAATTATACTCATTTGATAGATCACAAATCATAGTCTTTCATGCATTAAAAATCAAACCAGAAACTATCATACATTATCATGCCTATAGTCTTAATTTTTTCTCAATTCAAAAACACTATACTAACATCTTCATTTAAGAACACTATAGTAACATCTTCATTTAACATAAATTCACCTTTATTATACTTCAAATCCAAATCTAATTCATCTATGAATCAACCTATATAATCCACAATTTTTCCCATACTAAGAACAAGCATGAAAACTTCTAAGTTTATTCAACAAATTTCTAGCACACTTCATCATCAACATCATAAACATTTCATTCTAATTTAAGCATCATTCTCATACTATTAATCATGCCATAAATATCATATTGTTACTTACTTATTAGTCTTCCAACTCAGCTCAAAATTCCAGATTATACTAGCCCTCCAAACAAGCAAAAACAACACAATTCCAAGGTGAAAATCAGTTAGTTTGTTAGAAACAAGGTGAAGACCACTTTAAACAGATTTTTTGGCTATTTTGTGAAGGTCGTACGTATGGTTTTGGTGTAAAAATTTAGCTAGGGTTCAAGAAAAATGCAGAGAAAAGTTAGGAGCAATTTGGTGAATGAAACATCAATGAAGGAAATAGCAGAAACTTTGCTTCTTCAAATGCTAGGTGTCACCAATTTTCAAAGACAAATATCTTAAAGCATGGAAGACATTTGCCTAGTTATTAAACTGTCATTAATCTACTCCTTAAGCTATGATATGTCTCCTAATAATTTGTCCACATGTCTCCTATTTATTAATCCACTTGTCCCTCCATTATTGGTCCACATGACATACTATAATTGGTTCATTTGTCACTTATTTACTAGTTTATTTGTCACACATTTAACTATGCCAAATGTCACTCAATTATAGGCTTAGTTACCCTAATTTTTCATGTATCAATTTATCCTACCATTTGGCATTTTTCCTAGTCCAAATGTACATATTAATTCATGATTCTCTCAATTAATTTCAAATTACTAATTCTAGTCCAATCAAATAAAAATTCAAGATATAATAATTCACAATTCACAATTCACATCATAGTCATTTTAAAATCTTTCATACCTCGAGACATGTCAATTGAGTGCATATGATATCTTTGTAGTGTGCACAAATTACAATTCATCTGTGTATGCTAATGATATGCATATAAATGAAATGCTCTCAATGCTATTACTCTTTCACAATTATCTAGGTTCTAACCATAAGCATGTTCCGAAAACTGGATATTACAATTCTCCCCCCTAAAGAAATTTCGTCCTAGAAATTCTTACCTAATTGATCAAATAAGTAGGGGTATTGTCTCTTTATGTTCTCTTCTGTTTCCTATGTATCTTCTTCACTTGAATGATTCCTCCATAGGACTTTCACCAATGGGATCACTCAGTTTCTCATCTGTTTATTTTGATAACCCACTATCTTTACCAGTTCCTCATCATAACTCATATTACTCGCAATTTCAACCTTCTAAATCAGTAACACATGTTTTAGGTCAGACCGATATCTTCTAAGCATACTCACATGAAACACATTATGTATTTGAGACATCTCAATTGGTAAGGCTAATAAGCCAATGTTCCAACTCTCTCAATAATCTCATGTCGACCAATGTATCTAGGGCTTCGCTTATCCCTTTTACCAAATGTCAGCACTCTTTACTAAGGCGACACTCTCAGAAACACTTTATCTCCTACTTAATACCCTATATCTCTCCTGTGCTGATCCACATAAATCTTCTGTCGGTCTTGTGCTAATTTAATTCTATTATGAATCAATTTCACTTTATCAATAGTATCTTGGATCAGTTCTGAGCATTTAATAATCCTTAGACCCTCTTCATCCCAATATAGAGACAAAAGACACTTCTTGTCATATAATGCCCCATACGGTACCATAACAATACTACTGTGATACTGATTGTTATAAACATATTCAATCAGAGCCACGTACTGATCCCATACTCGAAACTCCAAAACACAAGCTCTGAACATATCCTCAATAGTCTTAATAGTTCTCTCAGTCTGTCCATCTGTTTGAGGATGAAATGTATTACTGAAGTTCAACTTCGTACCCAAAGTTGTCTATAAACTACCCCAAAATCTTAAGGTAAATCTAGGATCTCTATCTAATACAATAGGCATTGGAACCTCATGTAATCTTATTACCTCATTAACATATCTCCGAGCTAAGTGATTGTTGGACCCCGATTTTCTTCTTGCTATATGTTGGGGATTAATTTTATTATTTTGTTGCGATTAGGTGTAAATTATAAAGTTTTTGGGGGGTAGAAATTTTTTTTAAGATTGATGGATTAAGAGTAGGAATT
>JANQBM010761387.1:0-14569 GCA_025594535.1 Erythroxylum domingense | reverse complement strand
TCGACGGGGTGCGCTTGCCTCTAATTGGTCTAGATAGAATTTAATTTATATTGTTCTGTTTAGACCGCAACAATTCTTAATCTTTTCAGTTTTTATTTAATGTTTGTGTGTAAAAAGGGACACATAGAAAGAGAGTATATCACTACTAGATATTATCAATATTCTTGGTCGAAAATTTTCCCATAACCTATATTCCCAATCCTATAACCAAGCTTGGAATGATCGTATGAACTTTAGTTATGGAGGGGACATTAAGCAAGACCACTTCTTGGATGAGCTGCAAATACACAACAATTCCCACAAGCCTCTTTTTACAACTTAAAAAGAGATATAGTGCATCCTAATACTTTTAAAAGTGACTAGACTTATAGCTGTACTAGTGGTAAGTCTAGGTCGATCCTACAAAGAGAGTATTTAAAGCTTTTGAAATGAAATTAATTAGTGTTTAGGGTTTGGAGGTGGTTTGGTTTAATTAAAAAATAAATAAACTAATGAAAAAAAATAAAGAAACATTTAAAAATTATGAAATTGATGAAATCATTAGGGACTCGGTCATTAGTTCAATCTCAGCGTACACCCAGTTAAACATACTTCATTGATTTGTTGTTCTCTTACCCCTCTTAGCAATTATTAATCATAGGTTAATGATAAGATCTATTATCCCTGGTTTTCCCTTAGGTTATGTTTAATTAAAAGATGCTTGTTAATTAAACCTAGTTATCAAACATCCTAAGTTACGATATCTATATTTAATTAGACAGTCACAATAAAAATTAGGAAAATAGATTAATTAAGGCAACAACCACACAAGCTCCAGTCATTTAATATAGGTTATGTTATCACTAATGATTCGACACCAATAAAGAACACAATAATTATAGATTATATCCCTAATGATCCGAAACCATTAGTTGTTACCAATGAATCTCAACATAATAATTATTTATTATATTGAAGATTCTACCAATATGTAAACACAATAATTATAGATTGTTCTCAAGATTTTAATAGTGGGTTCATATAAAAACAATCTAACAATAGTGAGAATAAAGACCATTCATACATGAAAATCAAAATCCATAAGCATAGGATAGTATAATCAATCCCTAAAGAGAGATTGAACAACAAAAACATTGAAAGAAATGCTTAACCAAGCTCTTCAGCATCAATATCACCTCTGAACTAGGTCAGGAAAGCCTAGCCCTCCATAGATCTCAAAATGATGAGGGTTCTGCCCTTTTCTAGCCTCTTAAAACCCTAAATCATTTTCTCCAACCTTTTCATAACATTTCTACCATCAAAATGATGCATTTATACTCAAAACTAGGTTTTTGGGTGAGATGGAAGCTTTTCACAAGTGTGCATAAGAGTTATGGGTGTGCATATATTGTTCATGGGCATCCATATGAGTCGTGCATGGTTGCATCATGCCCATGAAAAATCAATCATAGGCGTGCATTAAATGTAACACCTATGGTAAATAAGTCATGGGTGTGAATAACATGCTCATGCCCACAACTTATTTATCATAGACGTGACACTTCATACATGCCCATGATTGATTTGTCATGGGTGTGACACCTCACACTTATGACTTTTACGTTGTGGCTGTTAGTCATTTCCAACACTCTTCATTCTTAATGTTTTAATCATATAGTCTTCATTATAAGTATTTTTTATCTCCTCTTACTCTAATCCTTCTTCTTGCTCTATGAAGCCAAGTGAGTGTGAATCTCAAGAAGAGGACTCAAATATAATGCTTTCGACTCACTTTAGCTCTTTCACTTCCAAATTTTACTTAAAACCAAATATGGACTAAAGTGAATGTCTTAAGCATTTCATATCATTAAACACTAAGTGCTATTAAATAAATGCATAATCAATTAAGCACGTATCAATTTCGCTCACACTTAGCTTTTGGCTATCCTTGGGCAAAACATCCAAATTAAAGTTACATACCCAAAAATTTTACTCATTTCCTATATTTGCCAAGAATATACGGTCATAAGAAAAGATGAATAACTTTCAAAAGCCATAGCAAGAATTCAAAATTGAAAGCTTTTACTCATAATTAATCAACATTCATCACGTTTACAAACTGAATACTCCAGAGGTAGAATTTGAAAATGTGCTTAAATCAGAGAAATTCGGGTGCACTCAATACTATTAACAATCATGACATTCCATAACTTTGGAATTCATTTAATTTCTCCACCACCAAGATTCACATGCATAATCACGAATCAAAGAACTTTTCAAGGTTGTAATGTGGGAAAAGGTAAGATGAGATGTATTTGAGTAAAGTAGCATAAAAGCCATAAAAGCTAGTGAAATAAGAAAAAGCACTCAGTATATCATCATGTACAAAACATTCACTCACGATTGTGTACATAAACTATGATGAATGCAAAAACTATGTTTCATAACTCAAATTTAAGCCCTCACACCACAAACCACTTGAAATATAATCAACTAAAAGGAATCACCATGCAATTAATGAAAACACATTAAACTACAAGGAATGATCCTTTAAAGAGACATCTAACTCATATGCTTCATATTCAAATTACCCATTCAATGCAACTTTAGGAGGAAAGACTAATCATAAATAACTTTGCAAAACATAAACATTTCCTCCTTGATATTTTTATTCAAACATTTTTTCTTTTTCTTTCTTTCTTTCTTTCTTTTTTAAAAAATTAAATGAAGCTACATAAAAAATGGAATTCATAATATGACATTTCGACAAATATAACTAACCCACATATATGTAGACCCCCTAGCTTAGACTTTTATATATCTACCATCATCAACAATTAAGAAGTGCTCCACTAGCTTTAAGGCTTAGTTAGGAAATTTGTTTAATTTTAAAAGCATATAATGTGGTTGGTATAAAAAAAGGCTAATAAAGCTTAAGTGGGCTTAACAAAGGGAAAATTCACATCAAGGTTTAGGTTGTTTGGCTAATGTAGTTTATAAAAAGAAAGAATGCCTATATCATTTCCTTGTTAATGCATGTGATAAGAGTGTGGTCTTAAATAGAAAATCAAATCAAAGTCAGGATGTACATGTTATGAAGGTCACACATAAATAAAAGAAAATGAGACTAATATAGATGTATCAGTCTAATAAGGCTTAAAATCTCACTGTCTTTTGTCTACCATTATTCGCTGCTCTTCTAAAGATAATACGTATTGACCAATCACAAAAGTAAAAGTACAAGCTAAAGTTTCCATGGATTCTTCTAGCCAATTCATTCTATTATCATAACAATATTGTCATAGAAATAATAAAAATGGGAAATTGTTTTTTCTTAATTATTCTCTCTCTATTTTTTTGTTGAGAACTAAAGAAAATAAGTAAGAACAAACAAACTTAAAGCATGTTTGCATATAAGAAAGAAATGCAAAAATATAAAGGAAAATAAATTAGCTTCGCTTGAGTTGCCTAGTGCCTTTGTTTAGTGTCTTTGGCTCGATTCCATACTTTCCTTATATGAAAAATTATAATCTTCAAGTGCTACTATTTTAACTTCCTTGATGTGAGGTTGTTCAAGATAGGGCCTCAGTTGATGACCATTCACCTCCAGCATCTTCCCTACCTTTAGTATCTCCATCTCTACTAAGTCTATACACTTTAGAAATATCTCAAATATCTCTTCACCTATCTCCTCTTCATTCAATTTCTCCAATCTGGTAAGTAAAGGAGAAGGGTAGTAATAATAATAATCACAGACTCAGTACTCACCTTTGAGCTAAATGATATGTCTTTTTCTCCTTCGAGCTCCTTCTCCACTTCTTCCACATAAGCAATTGCTTGAATAATGCTCTTAAATTCTCAAGCTCCGCTTCACCCTATAAGGTCTTAGCACTGACATTAGATGAGTACTTCTCAGGTCAAGATGGTTGCTCCTATTCACTTTATGGTTCCAGGTGATTGTTATCTCCTCATCTGGACATTGCATCTTGCTAGAACAGTTTCGCATCCTATTGAAATTGCAAAATGTTAGCAGCGACAATGATATGTGTTTAAATTTTGATTCATTTGATATGCTACACTTAATCATTAATGCCTTAGAAATGCTTAAGATACTCAATTTAACTTATAATTGATTATAGGTACATTTTAGAAGTAAAGGAGATAAAGTGACCCGAAATGATATTTATTGAAGCCATCTTCTCAATGTCCATACTCTACTGATTCATGGAGCAAGAGTAATAAGAGGATTGAAAGAAGGGATAAAGAATTTCAAATGAAAATCACTCATGATCTGCTAGAAATTGCCATAGCCATGAGTGAAGTCTGATGCTTTTACCTAGCCAGCTTCTTCTCACACAAACATCCATGCATGCTTATACCCTACCAACTACTTCTCATACCAATGTCCATGCATGCATATAACAACTCCCACGTAAGGTGACCAAATGCTTCTCACAGTTTTTCATGCTTCCAACCAATTGTCCTTTTAACCATATTTTTCCACCAACCTTTAATGTATAAGAAGAAAAAGGTGGACAGTTATACTTTGAATAAAGAAACAAAATGAATTTAAAGTTTTGGAATGCTTCTCATGGCCTTGAGAAGAAAGTCATGGTGTGACTTGTTAAGTCACACCCATGATGCCTTCTCACACCTGCGAGAGGCCACTCACAAGTGTGAGAAGACTAACTATCCCTTTTAATGGCTAAGTGTCCTAATTTTTAAAGATAAATTTTACCACATAAGGAAAGGGGGGACGACATAAAAGGAGGTCATTCAAAAGAAGAGAGAGCTGCAAGTATTGTTTCTCTTTGTTAATCATTCTTTCATCATTTTTCAACTCTAACAATGGTAATGGAGGATAAAGTTAATGGTGAGAGCTTGAGGATGGAAATAAAGGGCTAAACTTCTGAGTCGTTTCAATTGGGATGGCAATATCAAGTCATGGTTAAGCCATTTTTTCATATTAACATGCAATTTTTGTTCAAATTGTATGATATTTTTGTTGATTTGATTGGGTTTTAGGATGGATGATCTTAATATGTTATTTTGATTGTTCTATTTCGATCTTATTGCTATAACATTGAATGTAATCCCTAACCGCTACTTTTAATGTTTTTTAGTAGCATCTAATGATCTAGTATCGTTAGGAACAACATAACCTAGATTAGATAACCTAAGAGTGTGAGGTTGCTACCTATATTGATCCTTTTCCAATTCGTAATGCGGTTGCCAAATTAAATCTAGAGATCGTATCCTAGGTTATTTGTTAGTTAGGTTTAATTAATGATCGTACCTTGATTAAACAAAACCTAAAGGAAAATCAAGAGTAGTAGAGCATTCTATTACTCTCAGATCAATAGCCCAAAGAGAGTTGAAAACAAGTTAGGATGATGACATATGCTTAATCGTGTTTAGGTAGATTGAACCTAAAACTAGACCTTAACTATATTAAACACATTAATCACTTTTAACTACTTACTTTAATTTGTTTTTGATAAATTTAATTTGATTTCATTTTTTAAATTGATTAAAATCCAAAACCCCCCCTTTTTTATAATTTCCCAACATCAATTAATTTTGTTATAGAAATTAACCAAACATTCCCTATTGATTTGATCTCGACTCATGCTAACTATAAAATTTAGTATGTAGAGTTAGGTAAATTTTGCAACGCACTCGACATGCACTGTCAAATAACATTAACTAATTATTCCAAGGATGTACCAAAGTTTTACTAGCTTTCCCATTTTTTGAAACTATATTAAAATTACCTTTCATCCTGCTGGAATTGTTTTAGTCCTCGCTGAAACTGTTGTACACCTGCTGAAACTGTTATATAACCTGTTGAGGCTATTGCATATTCTATTGAAGTTGAATATTGTTAGCAGCCATAATATTAAGCAAGTCTTTTAGAGATGGACTTAAGTCGTAATACAAAGCTTCTTATCTATATGAGAAATGTTGCGCATCTTGCAAACTATTATGGTAGTAATTTTGATGGTTATCCCATCCATAACTAAGGTTAGTATGATCATTCCAATATAAGCTAAAGGATTGGGAATAAGATTTATGGAAAAAATTACTTCTGTCCATGAAATTTTGTTGGTTTTGTCTTGTCTTTAATCACAAATTCTGAAAAAGGTGAAAAGATCAATAAATAACTGAAAAGAAACTAATTATAAACAAATATACATAAAACACCAATTAACATCAAGAACAAAAACTATAGCATATTACTCCTAAGCAACGACACCAAAATTGACATAGAACATTGTAATACAGCTCAAAATAACTAAACCTACAACTATAGCAGTGGTGAGTCTAGATCGATCCCATAGAGAGTGTGTATAAAGCTTTTAAAATGAAAATAAACCGTGTTTAGGTTTTAGGGGGGTTGGTTTATTTAAATAACAAAATGAAGTAAAACTAAACTAATAAAAACAAATTAAAGAAACATTTAAACATGATGAAAGTGATGAAGTCGTTAGGACATTGGTAATTAGTTCAATCTCAGCCTACACCCAGTTAAACATACTTCATTGATTTTTTTGTTCTCTTACCACTCCTAGCAACTATTAATCGTAGGTTAATGATAAGCTCTATTAACCTTGGTTTTCCCTAAACTTAGGTCATGTTTAATTAAGAAATGCTCGTTAATTAAACCTAGCTATCAAACATCCTAGCATACGATCTCTAGATTTAGCTGGACAATTGCATTACAAATTAGGAAAATAGACTAATCAAAGCAACAACCACACAAGCTCGAGTCATTTAGCCTAGGTTATATTAACCCTAATGATTTGACACCAATCGAAAGCACAAAAATTATGGATTGTATCCCTAATGATCTAAAATCATTACTTTCTATAAATGATTCCCATCATAATAATTATGGATTATATTGAAGATTCTAGCAATACCCAAACATAACAATTACAAATTGTGTTCAAGATTCTAACAATGAGTTTATACATAAACAATCTAACGATAATGAGAATAAAGATCATCTATAAACAAAAACCCAAATCCATAAGCATAGAATAATATAATCAATCCCTAAAGATACAAAAAATAATAAAATTAGTGAAAGAAATGCTTAACTAGGTTCTTCGGCGTCGATGTCAACTCTAAACTAGGTTAGGAAAGCCTAGCCTCTATGGGTCTCCAATGGATGAGAGTTCTTCCCTTTTCTTACCTCCCGAAACCCCTAAATCATTTTCTATAACCTTTCATACATTTATGAAATCAAAACCATGTATTTATACTTAAAACTAGGTTTTTCATGAATTAGAATCATCTCACAGGCGTCCATATGTTATTCACAGGCATGTATATAAGTCATGGGCGTGTATGGTGGTATCACGCCCAGGATAAATCAGTCACGGGTGTGAATGAAGTGTCATACCCATGATAACATGCTCACGCCTACGACTTTTATGTCATGGCTATAAGTCATTTCTATAACTCTTCATTCTTGATTTTTTCAACATATACTCTTCTTTTTATGCATTTTATTGTCTTCTCTTGCTCTAATCCTTCTACATCTTGCTCTATGAAGATAAGTGAGTGTGAATCTTAAGAAGATGACTTAAATGTAGTTCCTTCGACTCACTTTAGCTCTTTCACTTCCAAATTGTACCTAAAACCAAATACGAACTAAAGTGAACGTCTTAAGCATTTCATATGATTAAACACTAAGTGGTATGGAATAAATGCATAATCAATTAAGCAAATATCAAGATGTAAAATGATTCTAAGAAGATGTAATGCTTTGATTTTCCACCACTTTAAGTTAGATGGGTCAGATGAATAAAACTATCAACCACCTAGAATCACAAAGCAAAGAAAAGTAGCCATCCCAATCCAAGGTGTATCTAAGGAAAGTTAGTGAAAAAAACTTACGAAGTGAAAAGGATCTTGAGAATCTTGAGAGGACTACTCAAAAGATTGCTTGTAAAGAAGAAATGAAGAAGGAGCTAGAAGGAGAAAAGAATATATCATTTAGCTCCAAGGTGAGTCTTGAGTTCCTTATTATTGTTAACACTAATCCTTCACCTTCACCTAGGAGGATAGAGAAATTTAATAAGGAGGAAAAGGGTGAAGAGACATTTGAGATATTTTAAGAGTGCATGGAATTAGTAAAGATTAAAATTTTGAATATTAGGAAGACACTGAACGTGAGGGGCCATTTACTTAGGTGTTATCACTAATTACCTCAAGTGGAGAAAGTCCAAGTTGTGACACCTAAATATCATAACTTTGTCATATGATGAAGCTTCAAAGATGTTGTTTATGCCTATATAAAGATACAATTTTATGCATATTGACAAATATGGTCCTTTATATATAGGTGTAACCTTTTGTGACAGTGTAAAGTCACGATTTAGAGGTTTTTAAAAATACACGGTCATCTACATGGCTATGTAAATTACCATGTATTCTCCAAAATACCTAGTTTTTTATAAAAAAGGACATTATGAAGGCTATATAAAGGAGGGAGAATTGAGAGTCGGTGAAGACACTTAAAGAAGAAAGAAAATCCTAAAAAAGGGCTGCCTATTATCCTAATAAGATCAAAAATTGAAATATCAAGATTAACTTCAGTTTTCCATATTTTTTAAATAAAAAATCTAAGCTAGTTTCATTCTATTCTCTTTTTCTATTTGATTGATTTTTTTCTAAGTTAGCCAATATTGAAATAACTATAAGTGGATAGTATAGCTGTAGCTACTATCAAGAAGTACATATCAAGCCGATGAGGACAATGAGTACTAGTAATTACCATTATCCTATTATCTAGTCTACGAAATTGGTTGATTTTTAACTTAAAAGAAAGTAAATCTAAAGGAAGTAAGATAAATGATAGTAAGATCAAATCAGAGAATAAAGGTAACATTTAGTGAACTATCAATATCAAAAAATTGGTATCTAGGTTTCGAATCCCCTAAAACCTTTAACAAATTGATCATTTCTTATACAATCATTTTATTGATTTATTAGGCTGTGGAGATTCCTATGGTATGCTAATAGCTGACCTTGAGTCTACTAGCAACTAATCTTAAGGTTTTCAATCCAATTACTCAGGTTAAAGTTTAAAGGATTACTTTATAAATTTGTGAATATCTCTACAAGGTTTGACCTTAATCAAGAAGATTCATTTCATCCTATCTCTAAGGTTATAGTCAACTCCTTCCAATTATAGTAGATCTATTCAAACAAGGATTTCTCAATCTCCTTGTTATGAAATTAGGTTTTGATCTAATATTTTAGATCTATTAGAACATAAATAAAACACACAATTAGATTATAATATATCAATCAAACCAATTGCATTAATAAAAGAATCAAAACATGTTAAAGTTTTAAACATAGGGTTCATCTAACCTAAACACTAACAATATGTTTAGTTTCACATGATAGAACACAAAATAAAAAATAAATTGAAAGAAAAAAATAAAAAATAGAGGGTTCATAATTTTAAATCTCTCTTTCAATTCTATTGAATGTTCTAGCAAGGTAAAGGTCTGATCTTGTATTTTGATCGATATTTTGGTGATTTCTTCTTCTTTTCCACTTCTTTGAATCAAAATCACCCTTTGAGAATGATGTCCACATCTGGAATCACCTCTTAATGTCTCCTCCTCCAATTTTCCTATGAAAAAGTTCTCTTACATTAAAATTTAGGGTTTCTAGTCGGTTTGATACACTACGGCCGTGTATCGAATCGTGTTAACCTAAAATACTAAACGTCATGATTCTATATGGCCTAGGAGAAATCTATGAGCTTATGTAGAGCCGTGCATTCCTTCTGTATTCCAGACTGTGTATAAGCCAAACTATTATAATTCATGATTTTACATGACCTGGGAGAAGTGCATGAGCTGATGCACAACTGTGCTTCCCTTATGTTCTTTGATTCTTCATTTTATGCCTTATTCTTGTCTCATTTTATGTCTTATTCTTTGATACTAAAAGTCATGATTCTCCACTAAGTCCGTTAAGGCAATTATACCCTATAAACAACCTTGGAGTGAATCTAGAAGAAATATACAATAAAGTATGAAATAGGAAATATCAAGAAAAATATATCAAATAGGGGTGTAAAAATATAATTAAATATGCATTTATAAAACATCCCCAAACTTAAACTTTTGTTTGTTAAGAATACATCAACATATCCTATTAAATCAAACTAACATAAAACTAGAATCAAATTAACCTAAAATGAACTTTCTAAATCAATTTTGATTATAATCACATCAATAATTTAATTGAAATCAAACACATAATTCTTTACACCCTAACTAAGATTTCACTCAATGCACTCAATTGTTTAGGCTGAAAGGCATCAAAACTCTCAATTAATGCACAGTAGAACTCTTACCATAAGCTTGCAATAATATCACTTCTCCACCACTTATGTATAAAATAGAAACAAAAATCAAAAGGTTTTTATAAGGTTATAATAGGGCTTGGGCATGGTAAGGTTTAGATATCAAAAGGGTTAAATTGAAGGAAATTTACTAAAAACAAATTAGATGACTTATGTACGAAACAAACAAGTCCTTTCATTGCAACTCTATTAGTACCATGAACATAGTCACAAATTTTTTGTACTCGTATAATAACTGTTTTTTGCAATAATTAAGTATTTAGTATCCCAATTAAAGAAATAATGGATCTTTTAAGAATTTAAAGTCTCAACAAGTAAATAATGTAAATAACCTTCAAGGTTTAAAACACTAAAAGGCTTCAAAGAAAAATGGATCAAGAGTTAATATATGGGTAAAATCAATAAAAAAAGCTAAGGCTCAACTTGGTTATTCTTAAAGGATAAATAATAGGTATGGTAATAATCAAAGAAATAGGCTAAAACAATTGTTAAATCTAAGTGCCTTTATCATGTCAATGCTTTGAACTTAACAAATATGATCTCAATATGTATAATAAAAGCAAGTTCTAGAATTATTCTACCACACATGAAAGAACAACAAGAGCTGAATTTTAAAAAAATTTCTCTTACGCTTAAAAACGCATAAAATTTTCAGAGGTGTTTGAGTGTATGGAAACAGGAAATTGAAGAAAAGATAAGAATTGGAAGTATGGAAGTGGGCCATAATCGTGGCTTGTCTTGACACGATCGTGGCAGAGAGCACGGACAACTATTCTAGCAAATTTTGGCTTTTCCATCATACGACTCTTTTTCTAATTTTAACATTTTGGGACTATTTTTGGAACCTAGTTAAATGGGTAAACCCTAGAAAAAACTCTAGAATCCTTAAGAACTATTTTAGAACATAAAATACTCAAAAAAGATAAACCACCTTCTTCCAAAGTGAGAGAACAAGCAGGACGAGCAAGAAGAGTGATTGAACCCAAGTTTTCTATATTATTTAGTGATATTTTCATGGTTTTTGTTATACTTTTCGGCCCTTTTTGTTAGATATTGTTCTTAATTTAGCTTAAGAGTACTTGTTTTGAATTAATATAGTTTGAGGGTAAAATTCTTATAATTAGTTAGTAATTGCACTCATTTGGTTTCTAGGACAATTGATATTGCAAACTATTGCTTTTCATTGCAAGACACTCAAGAAGTAGAGCCAAAAGTGAAGATCAAGAAATTACAAGTCATAAGATCAGGAAAGAAGACCTTTAGGGAAAAGTTAGCCATGGTGAATTCATTCCTTTATCGCGACGAAACTTTCGAATCAGCAACCCAGACCTCTCGGGAAAAGTTATCCGTGGCGAACTCATTCCTTTTCCATAGCAAAACCTTTAAAGCAGCAACCCAAACCTGAACCATTTTTGGAAATTTCACATACCCATTAGTGTAAACCGACCTAAATACCAATTTAAATACCCTACTTCTTGATAACTTAGGGGTGGACTAGAAAGAGGCAGCATCTATAGATACTTTCTCATCTTTCTCTCATCTAACCCTAATTTCTTCCATTTTCCACTATCAAACCTCCACTAATGGTGACTCAGATTTATTCCTACTTACGAAGCTTCTGACTGCAAAGCGCGGCTAGGCATTTTTTTTCCTTTTGAAGGTGGAGCAATGGCTGGAGTTTAATGAGCTTAAAAGGGGAATAGTTTAATCTATGGTTCAGCTATAAATTTATAAATTCGTAGGTCTAGGATTTGAAATTTGTAGTTGAGGTACTTGATTATAGTTTTAATCAAATGTTGGATATTCATTATGTGTAGTTTGGATTGGTTTATGTAGAACTTGAGCTTAAATATATCAAGTTTCATATATGTCTATTTGTAATCTTTTTTATTCTCTCTTATCTTGCATGGTTATGTTTGATATTGAGTTTATTCTAGATTTCATTTGACCTATTGCATTTCTTGATCCTACGACACTCATGAACACGTAACAGGATCTTAAGAAATGGACTCCCATTGATTAATATCCTGGACTTAAACTTTAAGGTTTACCATTTTGAATCTTAGTGATTTCTACTCTTCTTTAAATCAATTTCGAACTATGATAGCCAGAGCTCACTTTCAAGAGGACTCTATTACTATTTAATCTCCTATTTTTTTTTATCTTCTCGTTCTCGATATCCTAAAATCGTAAAATTCTTTTTACATTCAATTTAGTTCAATTAATGATTTCAAAAATTAAAACCCCCTTTTTTCCGAATTAGTTTACATAGCATGGCGTATAGGTTAACTTAGGTCCATTCATTTTAGGTTCTAATTAAGTGAATAACTTGAGGTTGCATCCTATAGTACAATCCTTGGATTATTTCGATTTAACCTCCAAGGGCTTAATGGTAAGGTTTGAATCAAATGGCGCCATTACTAGGGAACCAAGAAATTGGTTCTCTAGGTTAACTTCTGTCATTTTATTGCTCAGTGGGGTTAAGAGCCTTTAGACTACATTTTAGATAGTTTAGCTTCATACTTGTCAATAGTATAAGTTTTCATTTTGTATAGCATTAAAATTTTTGGAAATACAAAGAAAGATACTGATTTTCTTCATATTTTTTACATAATTAGCATTTTACATCTGTATAGGATTTTACTTAGTGTTTTACACCCATACACTTGCATCCATCACATCTCATCTTTTTACTTCACTTTGTGAGCTTGCAAGTTAATTTTGTTCATTTTTATTCTCTTTTGAATTTTTCCCTTCCATGTCCCGAAAAACCTAACTCCTACCCTTTAACTCAGAAATTGACAGAAGTTTGAGAAAAAATAGAAAGGAAAAGAGAGTAGAAGGGATAAGCATGGTAGTTGTTGAAGAGAAAACTATCTTAGTGGAGTCTAGCCTGTCAAGTAGTAAGAGTGAATCATTAGAAGGTGAGTCAATGGCTAAAAATCCAGCTAATCTACAAAGCCCTAACCTTAATGCTTACTAACCTACGAATGGTGATAACGAAAGTAATAGGGAGTAGGAGCGAGTTGTTGAGAATAATGGAAACCTTAAAAGGAGGGCCATTAGGGAAGCTACTACCTCTGATGTGAATTATGATCCTTTTACTACTGCTTGCCCTAATTTTGATGTGAATTTTGAGATTAAAGGATTGCTTATTAACACTCTTCCTAAATTTCATGATTTGAAAGGAGAAGATCCCTACATTTACTTGCAATCACCGTCCATGATTTGCCTGAGCATGAAACTGGTAGGCACTTCTCTAGATCAAGTGCTATGGAAAGTCTTTCATCTATTCTTGGAGGGTAAAGCAAGGGAGTGGTACATGAGTCTTCCGAGACATGTGGAGAATGCCTACCACATATGGGACAATTTGAGAAAGCCATTTTTGGAGAAGTACTTTCCTACCTCCAAAACTTCATCAATGAGAAAGGAGATTTACTCTACACGATAAGACTTTAATGAGTCCCTCTACGATTATTGGAACCATTTTCAGGATCTATTGTCAAGATTCCCTCACCATCAAATACCGAACGAGTAGTAGGTACAGTATTTCTATGATGGGATGAAGAGTCAAGACAAGGGTTTATTGGATGCAGCCTTAGGAGATTCACTGATAGACCTCACCGCTGAAGAGGATCTGATTAAGAAAATGGCTCTAAATCACTAGTAGTACTGTGCTAGGGATACTATTGAAGTAAATCACACATTAATATAGAATTCAAGTACAATATACGAGATACACAAAAAGGGGGGTTGAATTGTGTATTCTTTTCGGGTTGAATTGTGTATCCTTTTCGTTAATACAAAAAACTTTAATATATCTTGTTAAGAACTTTTCCAACTGTTAAAAGAATATCACAAAAGTTATACAAAAATAGTTACATAGTTAAACTACAAATAATTTCTATATACTTATCTAAAAACAAAATAGAATAAAGTGAAAGGTTAGAAGATAGACACTGTAATTTTTATACTGTTTCACCCCAAACCATAGGCTACATCCAGTCCTCAAAGTTCGTCTGAGATTTCACAAGACTTCGACTTCGTCTGAGATTTCATAAGACTTCGACAATTTTACAAATATTCTTTCTTCCCTTCCAGAGCCTCTTCAAGTTTATTACACAAAGTATTCTTTCTGCTATCTTAGCCTCTCCAGGCTCTTAGCCTTTTCTTTCTCTCACTAGAAAGATATTG
>JANQBM010761177.1:0-14570 GCA_025594535.1 Erythroxylum domingense | reverse complement strand
TTAGAGAGAGAGTGGGTGTTGTGTTGGAAGAAGAGGAAGAAGGAACCCATTTGATTCCTAGGGTTTCTAAACTAAGTCTTGGGATTTTTAACCTAGATGGACTATAGGTCGGTTAGGTCTGAGCTTAATTTTGTTTATTGCAATATTTTTGTGATTATCGAAGTTTATAAATTTTATTGGAATGTTGTTTTGAATGGAACCTTGTTTGTTTCAGGAAACCAAGAGAATCCTACCCAAGAGCAGGAAGAAAGACAACCTTGAGTTGGATTTTTGCAAAAGATTTAGGTGGGTAATATATTCATAGTTTGTAACATCCGCACTGCTATAAGGTACACACAAGAACACCTATATGACATTCCCAGTACATGCCCTATAACAACGGCGTGTTACAGCCTCACTTTCACTTTATCACATGGTAATTTATCCTACTGAATCATGGCATCTACTATCATACAAGAAAGTCACCAAATTTTTTTAAAAACAATTTCCTCTTTTCATTTCATAAATACCGAAATTACATACATTGTAGCTTTCCAAAAATTTGTATATGTACATCATCAAAATCTAATACAAAATACACTATATAAAAGAGGAAATACAAAAGATCTAACTAAATCCTTCAATCTAACTGACCGATCTTTGAGCCATATCTTCTTCACAAAAGTACAACAATTAAGTTTCTTGTACGGTCTCTTAGTAGCTAGAATCCTCTCTGTACCATGAAATGTCCACGTGCAATTTTAGGTGAGTTTTGCGAACTCATATGAGGTAACCATCGTTGATGGTTCACTCAATTGATGCATCACATCAATACACGTAACATATTTTTAACATCTTTGCATATTCATAAAACATCACTTTTCACTTTCAGAACAATCATAATGATCATTTCATTCATGTAAAATACACACATCAAATATAAATGCAATGCACATAAAACTCAAATTCATTTATTATTGTCGTTGTGACTGAGTGCCTCTTTTACTAGCCCATATCCCTTAGTGGATACCGAGCTATATCAAATAATGTCCCATATCCCTTAGTGGATACTAGGTACATTCATAACTAAGCTCGAGGCTCTAATCACAGTTTGAGCTTTAAGCTCTTTATCCTGACGACTCCGGTCACAACTTTCTTTATCTGTTATGCATTCTAATATTGACATGATTCACGTATCATATGTTCAATCAAACACATGCTTGCACATTCACACTCAAATCATATCGGACCCAAGGTCTAACATTTAACATCGTTGTTGAGTAACATATACTCCGTCACATTTATATACAAGGAGCACTTCAATATCACAATCATCATATCAGAATCATCGGATCTTCATGTCCAAAATTCAACAATCAAATCACATTCATAGATAATTAAGATCAGAAATTAAACAACCAAATAATCAAGTGAGACCATCTAGGTTACTAACCGATTGCTTTTGAAGCTATTACCTCAAAGTTCTAGCAACATTGGGATGTTGAGGCTCCAATTTCTCCTCTATTACAAACAATATACATACATCACACTTTAGCACAATTATAAGTATTTATTTATGCACATATATGTATATGAAATATGTACAATGCATGTTCATGACAATCCTGGGTATCTTTCCATTATTCTCATCAATTAATCATACATAATTCGAAACTCACACAAGTATCATTTATACTTATGGTTTATACCTCAATAAAACCATAAAAATCAAAATTCACAACTCATTTCTTCAATTCAGATTTTTCCTAAGATACACATTCGATTCAACATTCCAAGTTCTTTTTGACCCAGAAAATGAAGTAATTTGAGGATACTTTCTTCTAAAAAATTGTTCTTTTATTTCTTAAGTTTCTAAATACACCAAGATCATTCAATTTGCTTTGGTATCCTACGAGTTATCATCAAAATACCACAGACTGTGTATAAGTGAACTTTTGGCTAGTTCATGATCATACCTTCAAATTGTACAACTCAGATATCTAAAAATTACAAACTTAGTACCAATTTCAAGATAAGAGAATGAACTACAACTTTTATGAAGACACCTTTGTCTGATTCAGCCTATTTCCATTCAGTTTTAATGAAAACATCAAAACATAATTTCTGTCTCAAGTAGCACTATAACCTTAATGCAGACTCAGTTTTGCACTAAATTTTGAAAGTATTAGAGACAGAATTAAATTTAGACTTCTTCAATATAGTTGTAGAATTATGTCTCAAGTTTAATTTGAATCAAGAATAACCTGATTTGGACATCTACAGCTTAAGATATCATAAAAAAAACAATATATGTTCGGAAGGCATCTCCTGCGTATCACCTTCGAAGTCGAGTCGCGACACGTCATGATCACAATGACTTCGGCAAAGTCGTGAAGAGTCGCAATCGCGACTTGCATATAGATGAAGCGCCTCCTTTCCTTTTTTTCCGAACTTCACATCCAATTTACACCTAGAAAATGAGGTTTTTTGGAAAAGTCATCTTCTAAGAAATTGTTCATCTATGTCTTAAGATTTTAAAGAATCTAAGTTCATACAATTTGGCTCAATATTCTAAAATTTATACACAATTTACTCCACATTTTTCAGAAACAGAGATAAAATCTGAAACTCAACTTCAAGACAATTTTCAACACTCTTAAAGACAGAATTCAAACTCGATTTCTTCATAAAAATTGTATTCATTCGTCTTTGTTTTAATATAAGTCAATAATCATCCTATTTGGATATTTGTAGATCAAGATATGTCCAAAACACCGACGCATGTTCAGTTGAATCACTACAACTAACACATTTCCTCATCAATCTCTTCCTAATTCATCTCTTCTGCTTAATCTACCACTTCTAACTTATATTCACCTCATTTCTTCTTTAATAATAACCCAATTACAGTTCAAGATCATCTATACATAATTCAAGATCCATGCGTGATCATATACACCAAGAACAAAACACATCATATATACATTTATCATAATGAACTTTCTATTTAAAAAAAATCATCTCAACAACAACTTATCAATTATTAACAAATAAAATAGTCAAACAAGACATCATCAATCTTTATTCTTCATCCAAGACACAAACACATAATTTCATAACCAATCCATCAATCTAAAATTACTCCACATATAAGTTCTATTTACACTAACCCATGAAAATCAACATATAACTTACTTGATTTCTTTTCAAATCCTTCAAAAGAACACCAACCCTAGCTTCTGCTACAACCCACGTACATCATTATGGAGGTTGAGAGCTTGGGTCTTTGGTGATAAATGAAGAAGAAAACAAGGTGAGAGTAGTAAATGAAAGATAAGAGGCTAGGTTCAAAGTTTGTGAAAGTTGAGAACAAGATTCATGAGAAAGGAGAAGAGAAAGTCACGTAGAAGAAGAAGAAAGAAAGAACTAATACCCTTTAATTGGAAAGCATCGCGAGAAACAAGACAAGGAAGGGTCTTTACAATTGAAAGAATAGTGATTTGCCACATGTCATTTCCTTATAGGTTCACTTAGGTTTTTCTCATTCAATTTGTTCATTGAACTCTAATTTCTACTCCAATTGTCTCCAAATTTCAATGACATATGTCATTAAATCCCAAAGTCATAAATAAAAATTTTCACTGCCATTTGACTCTTAATTCTACTGCTATTTGTCAATTGTCTTGCCACTTGGTATTTTTCCTAGTCCAAATTTTACCTAAATTCTCAGAAAATTTTAAAAAAAATCTCCAAAAATTCTAAATTACTAAATACACTCTCCAAATCAATTTTCAACATATCAAAACCACAATTCTCCATAAAATCACATTCACAATTCAATTATAAATCAATTATACTTGGAATTTCTATGAATGCATGCACACTTATTTTCATGTGCAAAAATTCAATATTCATGAAAATGAGCATATCATATAATGCAAGAGCATGAAATGCATTTTTCTAATTTCTTACTAATCTCTCATAATTACTATTCTAGCCTCAACATGGGTAATGGGATGTTACAACTCTCTCCCTTTTAAAGAAATTTTGTCCTTGAAATTCTTACCTATTGTTCGAACAGGTGGGGGTATTGTCTCCTCATATGCTCCTCTGTTTCCCACGTTGCTTCCTTAGTTAAGTGATTCCTCCAAAGGACTTTCACCAATGGAATGACTCGGTTTCTCAACTGCTTAATCTAAGACCCCACTATTTTGATCGGCTCCTCAACATAGCTTAAGTTACTAGCAACCCCAATCTGGTATTACACGTGTCTAGTCCGATCGGTATCTTCAAAACATATTCACATGAAACACATCATGCAATTTAGACATTTCACTCAGTAAAGCCATCTTATATGCCAAAGGTCCTATCCTCTCAATAATCTCATAAGGATCAATGCACCTAGGGCTCAACTTGCCCTTCTTACAGAATCTCAATACTCCTTTACAAGGTGACACTCTAAGAAACACTCTGTCTCCTACACTATATTCCATGTCCCTTCGATGTTGATCTATATAACTCTTCTGTCTATCTTGGGCCGCTTTAATTCGGCTTCAGATCAACTTCACCTTGTCTACTGTGTCTTATATCAATTATGGGCCTTCAACCATTCTCAAGCCCTCTTCATCCCAATACAATGGTGACTAACATTTCCTACCATATAAGGCTTCATATGGAGCTATACTGATGCTACTGTGATAATGATTATTATAAGCAAATTCGATAAGTGCCACATATTGGTCCCATACTCCTTGGAACTCCAATACACAAGCTCTAAGCATATCCTCAATAGTCTTAATTATCCTCTCACTCTGTCCATTTATTTGAGGATGAAATGTTGTACTGAAGTTCAACTTAGTACCTATAGCAGACTGCAAACTCTTCTGAAATCTTGAAGTAAACCTAGGATCCTTGTCCGATACAATGGACACTAACCTAGGATCCTTGTCCGATACAATGGACACTAGAACCCTATGCAATCTCACCACTTCATTCACATATCTCCGGGCCAACTGATCTAGAGAGTTATTCTCTCTCACTAGTAAGAAATGGGCTGACTTAGTCAATCGGTCCATTATAACCCATATTGCATCATTCTGCCTCAGAGTTCTAGGCAATCCCATAATGAAGTCCATAGTGATTCGTTCCCATTTCCACTCCAGAATAGGCAACGAATGTAGCTTCCCAACTGGAGCCTGATGCTTAGCCTTAACCTGCTAGCTTGTGATACACTTAGAAACATACTCCGCCACTTGCTTCTTCATTCCAAGCCACCAAAAATGTTGCTTCAGCGTGTTATACATCTTGGTAGTACCAGGATGCATAGCATAGGCGGCCATATAAGCTTCCTCAATAATTTCTTTACTCAAATCATCCACATTAGGCACACATAGCCTCTGTTTTAGCGATAGCGTCTCATATCTCAATTCAAACTCAGAATTCAGAATCATCTTCACTTTCTCTATAAGTTTCACCATATTAGGATCTTTACTCTATACATTTCTAATTCTATCATGTAACATCCGTCTCAACTTCAACGTAGCAATCAAGGCCTCATCTTGCTCCAGATTCAACTCCACATTTAGGGCTCTCAAATGAATCAAGTTAGGTAACCTCGATGTCTGAATCTGAGCTATACTAGTATTAGACTTTCTGCTCTAAGCATCTGCACCATATTAGCTTTCCCCAGGTGGTACTCAATTATGCAGTCATAATCTTTCAACAGCTCAATCCATCTCCTCTACCTCATATTCAACTCCTTCTGACTCAGCAAATACCTCAAGCTCTAATGGTCTATATAAATCTGAAATGTCTCTCCATAAAGATAATGTCTCCATATCTTTAAGGCAAAGACAACTGCAGTAAGCTCCAAATCATGTACTAGATAGTTAATCTCATGGGACCTTAATTGTCTCAATGCGTAGGCGATCACCTTGCCATACTGCATCAACACATATACCAATCTTTGAAGCATCACTATACACCACATATCCTCTAGTTCTCGACGGAATGGTTAACACCGATGTTGTAGTCAATCGATGCTTCAGCTCCTCAAAGCTCTCTTGACATTTTTCATCCCATTTGAACACTACATTCTTCCTCAAAAGTTTTGTCAGAGGGGTCGAGATCAAGGAAAACCCCTCGACAAACCTCCGGTAATGTCCGGCCAATCCTAGGAAGCTTCGAATTTCAAACACATTCCTCGGAGCTTCTCAATTCATCACTACGTCTATCTTCTTTGGATATACCTGTATGCCTTCTCCAGTCACTATATGCCCCAAAAACACTACTTGATCCAGCCAAAATCCACACTTACTGAATTTGGCATATAGTCATTTCTCCCTCATAATCTGCAGAACCACTCTTAGATGCTTGGCATGCTCTTCTCTATTCTTTGAATACACTAAAATGTCATCAATGAATACAATCACAAACTATCCAGGTAGGGCTGAAACACCTTATTCATTAAAGCCATAAATGCTACTGGGGCATTAGTTAACCCAAACGGCATTACTAAAAACTCGAAGTGTCCATACCTGCTTCTGAATGCACTCTTTGGCACATCAGCCTCTGCTATCTTCAACTGATAGTACCCTGATCTCAAATCCAGCTTAGTGAACACATGATCTCCCTGCAACTGATCAATCAAATCATCAATTCTAGGCAACAGGTACTTGTTATTCACTGTCTCCTGACTCAGTTGTCTATAATCGATGCATAACCTCAAAGTCCCATCTTTCTTCTTTACAAATAACACTGGAACTCCCCAAGGTGAAACTCTGAGTCTAATAAAACCCTTTTCCAATAACTCCTATAACTGAGCTTTTAACTCCTTTAGTTCCTTAGGTGCCATCCTATATGGAGGGATAGATATAAGAGCAACACTTGGAACTAAATCAATTGTAAATTTTGTCTCCCAATCTGGGGATAAACTAGATAGCTCGACGGGAAGCACATATGGAAATTTCCTAATCACGGGAATGTCCTGCACATTCTGCTCAGTTCTAGTATCAATGACATGGGCCAAATAGGCCTCACATCCACCCTACATCAACCTCATGCACTTATAAACGATATCAGCCTAGCTGGCACTGTTTGACTAATTCCTCTAAAAACTGCTCTCAGCTGACCAGGAGATTCTAGTACTACCTCCTTGGTATAGCAATTCATGACAGCTGTATGAGCAGTGAGCCAATCCATGCTTAAGATAATGTCTATCTCCCTCATTTGTAGTATAATCAAGTTTGCCTCTAATTTTGTCCAATCAATCTTATTCAAACATCTCTTACAAACGTCTCCTATCACTGTAGTACTTCCTATTAGTGTACTCACCTTTAATCCATACTTTAACTGCTCTCTATCACAATGTAGCCTAGATGCCAAATGCGGTGTGATGAATGAATGCGTAGATCCAGGATCTAGCAAAGCATATGCCTCAAAACCATAAACAAGTAATGCACCTGTGACAACATCTGGAAAGTCTTGTGCCTCCTACCTAGTTATGGCATAGACTCTGGCCTGAGAATGAGGTCGATTGCTCTGTACCTCAGTCCTGACAGAAGGATTCCCTATGCTCACTCTGCCTCTACCACGGCCTCTCTGTCCAGCCCTGCTACCTCTACTTTTCTGAATAGTAGCTTCACTCCCTGATCTCCTACTCATATCAGACTGAGTCCCCATAGTGACAAGACAATCTCTTATTCTGTGCTCTAGAGAGCCATATCAGAAACAAGCTCTTGACAAAGACCAGTATTCACCACCGTGGTTCTTCCCACAATGCTCACACAGGGGAACTGACTCTGCACTGTACCTCTTCCACTACTACTCTGTGCAAAACCACCTCTCTGTTTGAATCCTGACTGCCTTGTTCCAGCTAGTGGTCTGAAAGCTATATTCTGGTGCTTACTGAATCTTCTTCCAGAACCACTCTGACTCTCACTGGACCTCTTCAATCCAGATTCTACTTGTCCCTGTCTCAATAGCTGTTCAAGTCTGATCGAAGCAGCTCTCAACTTGGTGAAACTACTCAGGTTGGAGATATTTAGTCTTATTCTGATCTCCATGTTCAGCCCATCCTCAAACCTCCTACACTTATCTTCTTTGGTAGGAATCAAAGCAGTAGCATATCCTATCAGCTCATTAAAATTGATCTCATATTACACCATTGACATCTTACCCTGCTTCAAATCTAGGAACTCCTTCATCTTCCTATCCAAGTAGATCTTGGGCATGTAGTTCTCTTTGAAAACCCTCAGAAAGTCTTCCTAGTTCATATTACAAGGCCTGGTGGTACTGCCTGGAATAGTCTTCCATCATTGGTAAGCTGGGCCCTATAGTAAGGACACTGCATAGTCGAAGCTCTTGTCCGGCTCGCAGTCCATTTGATCAAAAACCCTCTCTATTCTTTCCAGCCATCCCTCAGCTTCAGCAGGGTCTATGCTACTATAGAAATCCACAGCTCCCTGATTCCGCAGCTTATTATACCTCCTTTCCCTTCTCTTGAGAATTCTAGGAGGCATTACCTCAGGTTAAGGTACAGAGGACTCTCTACTGGCTCCTATAGATCTTATGTCAGCTGATCCTCCCACTTGTTTACCTATGGCAGATGACCTAAAATAAATAAGAACTTCAATCATTATCCGCATCTCTCACGATATTTCATGCTTAACATTCCTATATGTCCCTATGGATGCCAAACCATGCTCTGATACCACCTAACTGTAACACCCCCACTACTATAAGGTACATATCAGAACACCTATATGACATTTCATTACATGCCCTACAATAACAAAGTGTTATAGCCTCACTTTCACTTTATCACATGGTAATTTATCCTACTGAATCTTGGCATCTACTATCATACAAGAAAGTCACCAAATTTTATTTGAAAACAATTTCCTCTTTCCATTTCATAAATATTGAAAGTACATACATTGTAGCTTTCAAAAAATATGTACATGTACATCATCAAAAACTAATACAAATTACACTATATGAAAGAGGAAATACAAAAGATCTAACTAAATCCTTCAATCTAGCTGACCGACCTTTAAGTCATATCTTCTTCACAAAAGTACAAGAATTAAGCTTCTTGTACGGTCTCTGAGTAGCTAGAATCCTCTTTGTACCCTGAAATGTCAACGTGCAATTTTGGATGAGTTTTGCGAACTCATATGAGGTAACCATCGTTGATGGTTCACTCAATTGATGCATCACATCAATACACGTAAAATATTTTTCACATCTTTGCATATTCATAAAACATCACTTTTCACTTTCAGAACAATCATAATGATCATTTCATTCATGTAAAATACACATATCAAATATAAATGCAATGCACGTAAAACTCACATTCATTTATTATTGTCGTTGTGACCGAGTGTCTCTTTTACTAGCCCATATCCTTTAGTGGATACCGAGCTGTATCTCCCATATCCCTTAGTAGATACCGGGTACATTCACAACTGAGTCTGAGGCTCTGATCAAATTATGATCTTTAAGCTCTTTATCCTGGCGACTCCGGTCATAACTTTTTTTATCTTTCATGCATTCTAATATTGACAGGATTCATATATCATATGTTCAATCAGACACATGCTTGCTCATTCACACTCAAATCACATTGAACCCAAGGTTCGACATGCAACATCATTATTGAGTAACATATATTTCGTATGATTCATATACAAGGAGAACTTCAATATCACAATCATCATATCAGAATCATCTGATCTTCATGTCCAGAATTCAACAATCAAATTACATTCATTGATAATTCAGATCAGAAATTAAGCAAACAAATAATCAAGTGAGACCATCTAGGTTACTCATCGATTGCTTCTGAAGCTATTACCTCAAAGTTCTGGCAACATTGGGATGTTGACGTTCCAATTGTTCCTCTATAACAAACAATATACACACCACACTTTAGCACAATTATAAGTATTTATTTATGCACATGTATGTATATGAAATATGTACAATGCATGTTCATGACAATCTCGGGTATCTTTTCATTATTCTCATCACATAATCATACATATTTCCAAGCTCACATAAGTATCATTTATACTTATGGTTTATACCTCAATAAAACCATAAAAATCAAAATTCATAACTCATTTCTTCAATTCAGATTTTTCCTAAGACACACATTCGGCTCAACTTTCCAAGTTCTTTTTGACCCAGGAAATGAAGTCATTTGAGGATGCTTTCTTCTAAACAATATTTTGCTTATCCCTTAATTTTCTAATGACACCAATATCATTCAATTTGATTCAGTATCCTATGAGTTATCCTCAAAATACCACAGACTATGTATAATTGAACTTTTGGCTAGTTCATAATCATACCTTCAAATTGTACAACTCATAACTTTCAACTGAGATATCTAAAAATTACAAACTTAGTACCAATTGAAATATAAGAGAATTAACTACAACTTTTATGAAGATAACTTTTTCTTATTCAGCCTATTTCCATTCAGTTTTTATGAAAACTTTAAATTATAATTTCTATGTCGAGTAGTACTATAACCTCAATCTAGACTCAATTTCGCACCTTTATCTGATTCAGCCTATTTCCATTCAGTTTTTATGAAAACTTCAAAACATAATTTCTGTCTCAAGTAGCACTATAACCTCTATGCAGACTCAATTTTGCACCAAAATTTTAAAGTCTTAGAGACATAATTAAATTTAGACTTCTTCAAGCAAGTTGTAGAATTATGTCTCTAATTTAATTTGAATCAATAATCACCTCATTTTGACATCTACAGCTCAAGATATCATAAAAAAACCAACATATGTTCAGAAGGCATCTCCCGCGTATCACCTTCGGAGTCGCGATCATGAAGTGGCCGTGGTGCGACAACTTTGGCAGCGTGATCACGACCTGCATCTGGCCGAAGTGCCTTCTTTCCCTTTTTTTTTTCTGAACTGCACATCCAATTTACACCTAGAAAATGAGGTTTTTTGGCAAAGTCATCTTCTAAGAAATTGTTCATCTATGTCTTAAGATTCTAAAAAATCTAAGTTCACACAATTTTGCTCACTATTCTAAACTTTATACACAATTTATGACACATTTTTCAGAAACAAAGATAAAACCTAAAACTCAACTTGAAGCAATTTTCAACAATCTTAAATACAAAATTCAAACTCGATTTCTGCATGAAAATTGTAGCATTCATCTCTATTTTAATATAAGTCAATAATCATCCTATTTGGATATCTGTAGATCAAGATATGTCCAAAAAACCTACGCATGTTTAGTTGAACCACTACAACTAACACATTTCCTCATCAATCTCTTCCTAATTCATCTCTTTTGCTTAATCTACCACTTCTAACTTATATTCACCTCATTGCTTCTTCAATAATACCCCAATTATAGTTCAAGATCATCTATAAACAATTCAATATCCATGCATGATCATATAGACCAAGAACAAAACACATCATATATACATTTATCATAATGAACTTTCTATCTAAAAAAATATCATCTCGACAACAACTTATCAATTATTAAAAAATTAAATAATTAAACAAGAAATCATCAATCTTTATTCTTCATCCACAACACATACACACAATTTCATAACCAATCCATCAATATTAAATTACTCCACATACAAGTTCTATTTACACAAACCTATGAAAATCAACATATAACTTGCTTGATTTCTCTTCAAATCCTTCAAAAGAACACCAACCCTAGCTTCTCCTACAACCCACGTACATCATCATGGAGGTTGGGAGCTTGGGTCTTTGGTGATAAATGAAGAAGAAAACAAGGTGAGAGTAGTAAATGAAAGATAAGAAGCTAGGTTCAAAGTTGGTGAAGGTTGAGAACAAGACTCATGAGGAAGGAGAAGAGAAAGTCACATAGAAGAAAAAGAAAGCAAGAACTAATACCCTTCAATTGGAAAGCATCGTGAGAAACAAGTCAAGAAAGGGTCTTTACAATTAAAAGAATAGTGATTTGCCACATGTCATCTCCTTATAGGTTCACTTAGGTTTTTCTCATTCAATTTGTCCATTCAACTCTAATTTCTACTCCAATTGTCTCTAAATTTCAATGACATATGTCTTAAATCCCAAAGTCATAAATAAAAATTTTCACTGCCATTTGACTCTTAATTCTACTACTATTTGTCAATTGTCTTGCCACTTGGCATTTTTTCTAGTCCAAATTTTACCCAAATTCTCAGAAAATTTTAAAAAAAATCTCCAAAAATTTTAAATTACTAAATACACTCTCCAAATCAATTTTTAACATATCAAAACCACAATTCTCCATAAAATCACATTCACAATTCAATTATAAATCAATTATACTTGGAATTTCTATGAATGCATGTACACTTATTTTCATGTGCAAAAATTCAATATTCATGAATATGAGCATATCATATAATGCAAGAGCATAAAATGCATTTTTCTAATTTGTTACTATTCTCTCATAATTACTATTTTAGCCTCAATATGGTTAATGGGATGTTACATAGTTATTGTATAATTGGGCGAATTCTTGCCTATGTGTGTGTATGTTGATTTTCTTACATTTGATTTGCCTGAAATTGAAATTGTTGTGAATGTTTGAAAATGCATGATGAATTATGATTATGTTATGCCTTGAAAAAGGTTATGATATTTGTATAAAAGTAAAGAAGAAAAAGTAAAAGAAGCATGAGATTATAGATTTGTGTTTGACTATATTGAGCATAAAATTTGTTTGTGATTGGGCAAGAGAGGAACCCGTTTCGCTAGTCACGTGCATGTTGACCTATAGCCTTCTCCCGGCTGCCCACTTAAAGCCACGAGATCCTAAGAAATTGGACTCGTTTTGTTCATGGTGGAAACTTCGGTTTCTCCATTTCGTTCCACGGAACTCTCGAGCCATTTGTTTGTGCATTGCATTTTTTAATTGTCAAGTATGATGCATTTAAGTGTTGTGTTTAATGACTAAAATCTACGTATTGTGTTATGAGTTTTGGACTAAATTGATTAATGCTTGAATTGCTAGCTATACATGTGCATATTCTTAAATTGTGGTCGATTACCGATGGCTATAAATGCATTAACCACTGAGCCGTGTAGCTCAACCCATCCTTTTCCCCCTTCTCAGGTGCATAACGAGACAGTTAGAAATCCTTATAAGGCATCGGAAACTTCAAGATAGTTAGAGACTTTTGTACTAAGTTAGTGAACATTTTGGATAGCTTTATAGGAAAATTAAACATAAGCATCCTTGGCATTTTTGTTTTTAATTAGTGTCTGTATGTTGATATGTAGTAAAGCTTGTTCAAATATTTACTTTGCTTAGTAATGCAAATGAGAATTTGAGAAATTGCTTTTATGTATGATGAAGTTATTTTTACGGGTTGAGTATGATGGTTGTGGAAGTGGAATGGGTATGTGCATATTCTTCTTCATTAAGAATAGCTTACTAGAGATTGGAAAGGTTGTATAGGATTAATCATTTGAGGTGGGATTCAATAATTTAACAAAATTACTTAGTAGTTAAAGTGATATGAAGAGATAAGGCATTTTGCAAGTTTTCATAGGTGTAAAAATTGTGTTCTGAATTTAAGGGAACAACTATATCGATTTTGGTAGAATTATCCAAATTTATCTTCTTAAAAGTTGTAGATCTTTTTCTTATCTTTTCAACAATATAAAGTATGGAATTTTGGACTTCAAACTCAAAAGATATGGCCTTCAGACGAAGCATATGTACCAGACGAAGCATCAGACGAAGCATTAGACGAAGTACTAGATGAAGCGTCAGACGAAGCATGGGTACCAGACGAAGTGTCAGACGAAGCATAGGTACCAGACAAAGCACTAGACGAAGCATCAGATGAAGCACCAGACGAAGCACCAGATGAAGCATCAGACGAAGTGCCAGAACAATAATGGGCACCAAATAAAACGCCATATGAAGCAATTTTGACCCTCTAAATGCCAAAATATTTCTTTATTGTCTTCATAAAAGTTGTAGAGCTCAAATTCCTCTTCACAACCATCTTAAAATGACCAAAATCTGATATCTCTAGTGAAAGTTATGCCAATTGTCCCAAGATAGGTACAATATGATTGAGGACATAATCAAGTTTAACTCTTTTGGCCATAACTTCATCACCCATTCTCTAACTGAGGTGATTTTTGAACTAATGAATTCCTAAAATATTTCTCTACCTTTTCATAAAATTTTGGTATAAATTGGGGTTGATTTGAAAAATATTGATGGAGAGAACGTGAGGGAAACGACCGAAAGAGTATGGATATATTGTTTTACCAAACATATTTTAGTATTTTAATCATATCTTGACCTGTAGAGCTCCGAATGAGATGATTATTATTTCAAAATAAACTGGAGATATGGAGTTACAATTGTTTTGAAGAAGTCAATTTGTGATTTCGCAGTCTGGACTAGTTTTGGCTAGAGAGATCCTATGAAAATAACCTTATATGATTAATGGACTGATTGTGCAGCTGCACATTTGACATTAAATTGCTAAATAAAGATGATCTTTATTATGGTTTATCATCATTAAATGGAGTTATGAACTTACCATT
>JANQBM010760211.1:0-14576 GCA_025594535.1 Erythroxylum domingense | reverse complement strand
TTCTTCTTCACAAACAACACTAGAGCTCCCTAAGGTGAGACACTGGGTCTAATAAAACCCTTTTCCAGTAACTCCTGTAGCTGAGTCTTCAACTCCTTCAGTTCCACAGGTGCCATCCTATATGGAGGAATAAATATAGGAGCAGCCCCTGGAACTAGATCTATCGTGAACTCCGTTTTTCGATTTGGTGGTAAGCCAAATAACTCATTGGGAAACACATATGGGAATTCCCTAACTACGGGAATATCCTGAAACCTCTGCTCAACTCTAGTATCAACGACATGGGCTAGATAAGCCTCACATCCTCCCTGCATCAACCTCAGGGCACTCAGGAAGGATATCATCCGAGCCAACACTGCCTGACTAACTCCTCTGAACACTGCTCTAGGCTGACCGGGAGATTCTAATACTACCTCCTTGGTATAGCAGTTCATGTCCTTGGTAAACAATTATTCTGCCACTTGGCATTTTTCCTAGTCCAGAAATTACCCAGAAAATTTCCAAAAAAATTTCTAAAATTCACTAAAAATCGAAAAACCAAAATGACCCTCTCCAACACAATTTTTCATACACACAAGTCATATTTTTCATAAAAATCACATTTATTAACAAAAATACCGGGAAATGTCATGAATGCATGTACAGTCATTTACATATGCAAAATTCACTATTCACTTACATGTGTATGCATGACCATATCAAGACAATTCTAAGCACTTATAAGCTATTCCAAATTACTATTTTACCCTTCCCATTGGTGATGGGATGTTACAGAACCCTTAGGAAAACTCGGCGAGAGGAAGAAGAAGAGATTGAGAAAGCACAATTGGTCGAAGAATTTCAAAGAAACATGGATCAAGAAGTCAACCTTGGTAGGCAACAATAGAGGGCCCTTATGGATTTTATAAGGCCAGGGTTTAATCCTGCAAACCAAAGAGTGGCTAGACCACCAGTTCAAGCGGTCTCATTTGAAATTAAGTCAGCTCTCCTAATTATGCTTCAACAGAACGTCCAATTTTATAGACTGGCAAACAAAGACTCGAATGCTCACATCATGAGTTTTCTCGAGATTTGTGATACTTTCCAATACCACCAGATATTAGAAGACGCAGTGAGGATTAGTTTGTTTCCTTTCACGCCAAAGGATAAAGCAAAGACTTGGTATCATTCATTGAGCCCCGCTAATATTACAACGTGGGAATAGTTAGTGCATGCCTTTTTAGATAAATATTTCCCATTAACAAAGACCACCAAAATTATT
Source organism: Erythroxylum domingense (assembly GCA_025594535.1). Classification (NCBI taxonomy): domain Eukaryota; kingdom Viridiplantae; phylum Streptophyta; class Magnoliopsida; order Malpighiales; family Erythroxylaceae; genus Erythroxylum; species Erythroxylum domingense. Next base: position 13,315 of record JANQBM010760211.1, on the reverse strand, counting down.
AAGGAAATTACAAATTTCCACCAAGATGATGGGGAGTCTATTTATGAAGCGTGGGAGCGTTACAAGGATCTGTAGAGAAGATGCCCACACCATAACTTACCAAAGGAATTCCTGCTGCAGACATTCTACAATGGAGTGAATCCATATACCAGAGGCACCATTGATGCAGTGTCGGGAGGATCATTAATGAGAAAGATGATCGATAAACCAGAGAAGTTAATAGAGGAGATGGCCAGCAATAGCTGTTTATGGGCGAGTGAATGTAGTAGGCAATCTACTAACTTTAGGGAGCAGAAAGGAGTTGTCACTATTGATCAGATGATGGAAATGCAAGCTAAGATCAACAACTTGACTTGACAGCTCAGTAATATGAAGACGTCATCCTCAGCTACAATAAAGGCTGCGCAATTAAAGTATGAGCTATGTAGCCAATTGGATTATGATACGGTGGACTACTATTCGATGAGAGACGATAACCCGGAGCAAGTTAATTATATGGGAGCCCAATTTGGACGTGGAGGGGGTAGTAATCCCTACTTTAACATATATAACCCTAGGTAGAAGAATCACCCTAACTTCTCCTAGTCGAACAACAATAATGGAGGGCAGTTCAGACCCTAAGGACAATTGAACTTCTAATAGGACAAAACAAGCTCGATGGAAGCTAAATTAGACAAAATTCTAGAAAATTTTGGGATTTTAGATGATGCACACAAGAAGCTGGAAGATAAATTTGAGCAAGTCACTAAGAGACATACATCTTCCATTCATAATTTAGAAGCCCAAGTGAGTCAACTGACAAACGCCTTTTCTATGCAGAAGTTTGGAAATGTTCCTAGCACTTTAGGAAAAAAATCAAAGGAACAACTAAAGGCTATCACACTTTGGAGTGGGAAGGAAAATGAACTGCTCACAAGGACAAGAGAGGAGCCTACCTAGCCAGTAGAGAAGAATCAAGAAAAGGAGAAAGAAGTGGACATGAGCGAATACCCTCCATTTGTTGCATCTCCACCATATCAGCCCAAGTTACCTTTTCCTCAACGACTACAAAAGAAGAATTTAGATGAACAATTTACAAAGTTTGTTGAGAGCTAAGGACGCTACAGATAAATTTATGATTTGTTGAGGCGTTAGAACATATGCTAAAATACGTAAAATTTTTAAAAGATATATTATCTAAGAAGCGTACTTGGGAGGATAATCAGACGGTAGCCCTAACTGGTACTTACAGTTCAATAGTCAGTAGTCAAATTCCCTCAAAATTGAAAGATCTAGGAAGTTTCACAATACCTTGTGTGATTGGTGAATTGGAATTCACTAAATGTTTATGCGATCTAGGAGCTAGCATCAATCTTATGCCTTTCTCAATATTTAGGAAGTTGGGATTAGGAGAGGTCAAACCTATCTTAATGTTAATTCAATTGGTAGACCTGTCCATTAAAAGACCACTAGGAATGGTGGAAGATGTATTGATGCAAGTGGACAAGTTCATTATTCTAGTGGATTTTGTGGTTCTGGATTTTGAAGAAGATAAGAACTGCCCATTGATCTTAGGTCGAGCTTTTATGAATACAAAAAAGGAAATAATTAATGTTCACGAAGGTAAATTGACACTTTGAATACGAGAAGATCAGGTTGAATTTAATATGAATAAGGCCTTAAAGAATCCAATAACAAGCAGTGCATGCATGAAGGTCGAAATATTAGATCACCAATTATAAGAACAAATTGAGAGTTGCATTGCAGAAGTGAAGTCCTTGGAAGTAGAGGATGACAATGAACACCAGAATCCTGAAGCTACAGAAGATGATGAGATAGGGGGGACAGATGTTCTAGTGCATCAAGACAAACTAGTTCAGACCGAAGCACCACTCCACCATCTTTAAAGAAGCCTCCGATATTAGAACTTAATCCTTTACCTGCACACCTCAGGTATACCTTTCTTGGTAAAGGTAAAACCTTACCAATAATAATCTCTAACCAATTGAGTGAAAAATAATAAATTACGGTGGTGTAGGTCGTCAAGAAGTAGATGAAAGCTATCGGATGGCAGATTGCTGACATTCGAGGAATAAGTCCGAACGTTTGCATGCACCGAATGAATTTAGAGGATAGCTATAAAACGGTGCAGGAGCGTCAACGGAGGTTGAACCCTATAATGAAGGAGGTAGTCAAGAAGGAAATCATTAAACTCCTCGATGTAGGGATAATTTATCCCATCTTTGATAGTGAGTGCGTCAGCTCGATGCAATGCATATCCAAAAAGGTAGGAATGACGGTGATAGAAAGAGAAAGTGGAGAAGTAATTTCGACAAGAACAGTCACAGGATGGAGAGTATGCATAAATTATCGAAAGCTTAACTTAGTGACTAAGAATGATCATTTTCCCCTCCCATTCATAGACCAGATGATAGAAAGGGTAGCTGGCCATTCATTCTATTGTTTCTTAGATGAATACTCAGGCTACAATCAAATTTTCATCTACCCTAACGATAAGGAGAAAACCACATTCACTTGCCCTTATGGTATGTTTGCATACAGACGGATGCCCTTAGGACTCTGCAATGCTCCAGCCACATTTTGGAGATGCATGATGTCAATTTTCACGGACATGATAGAAGATATAATGGAGGTATTCATGGATGACTTTTCAATCTTTGGAGACTCTTTTGAAATGTGTTTAACTAATTTGGATAGAGTTCTTCAAAGGTGTGAAGAATCATATCTGGTGCTGAATTAGGAGAAATGCCATTTTATGGTACAAGAAGGGATAGTGCTCAGCCACAAAATCTCACATCAAGGGTTTGAAGTCGACAGAGAAAAGACAGAGGTGATAGAGAAGCTCCCACCACTAAGTAATGTAAAAGGTGTGTGAGGATTCTTAGGTCATTCTGGGTTCTATAGTCGCTTCATTAAGGATTTTTCACAAATTGCAAGACCTTTAATAAACCTCTTAGTCAAGGATGTACCCTTCGTGTTTAATGATAAGTGTATGTCTACTTTCAATGCTCTAAAGGAGGCATTAATTTTAGCATCAATTTTATCACTACCAGACTGGACATTGCCGTTTAAAGTGATGTGTGATGCAAGTGATCAGGTAATAGGTTGCGTTTTAGGTTAATGGAAAGACAAGAAGTTGCATGCAATTTAATATGCTAGTAACACTCTTACAGGACCCCAACTGAATTACACCACTATAGAAAAGGAATTACTCGCAGTAGTGTATGTGAGTGATAAGTTTTGATAATACCTTTTGGGATCAAAGGTGATTGTATACCTTTTCAACAAGAAAGATGCAAAACCCAGGTTAATTCGATGGGTGTTAACTTTTGCAAGAATTCAATTTAGAAGTGAGAGATAAAAAGGGAGCTGAAAATGTGGTAGCTAACCACCTATCCAAACTTGAGAGAGGGGAATGTAAGCTAAGCAATGATATTAATGAGAATTTTCCTTATGAAACTGTAATGTTACTCGAGAGCTTGACTACACCGTGGTTATATTGCCAATTATGTGGCCAGTAGTAAACTTCCCTCAGATCTCTCTTACCAGCAACGAAAGAAGTTCTTGCATGATTGTAACCGCTATATAAGATGAACCAACCATATATAGAGCTTGTGCAGATGGGTTAATGCGACGTTGTGTTCCAGATGAGAAAATGTTAGACATCCTTAAGCAGTGTCATAAGGGTCAATATATTGGACATTATGGAGCCAACAAAATGTCTGTTCGGATACTTGAAAGTGGATTTTACTGGCCACAGCTGTTTAAGGATGCACAAACCTGTGTGGCACAATGTGATCGATGCCAGAGGATAGGTAACATATCCAAAAGGGATGAGATGTCGTTATCAAATATTCAAAAGGTAGAGGTCTTTGATGTCTGCTGCATTGACTTTATGGGTCCATTTCCATCTTCAATGGGGAACATGTACATTTTAGTGGGAGTCGATTATGTCTCGCGATGGGTTGAAAATGATGGAAAGGTAGTGAAAAAGTTCATTAAACGACTATTTAATTAATTTGGAGTGCCACATACAATAATAAGAGATGGAGGCGCACATTTTTACAATAGATCTTTTGATTCCCTCCTAAAATGATACGGAGTACGCTAACGAGTGGCTACACCTTACCATCTGCAAACTAGTGGCTAAGTGGAAGTTGTCAATTGAGAGCTAAAATGAATTCTGGAAAAGACAGTGAACAATTCTGGAAAGGATTAGGCAACAAAGCTGGATGATGTTTTATGCGCCTATAAGATAGCTTTTAAGACACCCATTGGAACAACTCTATACAGACTCATGTACGGGAAAGCATGTCATTTTCCAATCGAATTAGAACATCGAGCATACTAGGCGATCAAAGCATTAAACTTTGATTGGAAGCAAGCCGACGAAAAGAGACTTCTATGACTGGACGGGCTCAAAGAGTTTCATTTTAATGTTTATGAGAATGCCAAACTTTATAAAGAAAAGATTAAGAAATGGCATGATTCTCATCTTAAGCAAAAGGAATTCAAAGTGAGGGACATTATTCTATTATGTAATTCCCGGTAAGGCTATTTCTAGGGAAGTTGAAGTCTAGATGGAGTGGACCATTCACGGTGATTAAGTTTTTTGATCATAGAACTCTCAAATTGAAAATTGCTAATAAAGAGATTTTTAAAGTCAATGGGCACCGATGCAAGCTATATTTTGGAGGAACACTTCCCACTGATAAGGAAGTGATTTCCATGTCTTCGACCACTTGAAAATGCCTCCTAAATGAAAGGACAAGCTAAGGACCATAAATTAGGAACTAGCTAGATTTTGTTTGAAAATGTTAGTGATAGTAGTTTTACTTTCAATAAACTGTTGGTGATTCACGTAGACTCTCAAGGAGACACTGTCACCACCTCCATGCCCTTAGGATTTTTATCTAAATCAGATTTATTTTTCTCTCTCAAATTAATCTTCAGTTCAATTTTGTCTTTATGTTTGTTTTTAATTTTTAATTTTATTGTTCATTTTATCTGTTCTTTGTTACTTTAATTTTTGTCCTTACCCTTCGTTTATTGGTTTATGTGTTTCCTCCTCACATTGAGGACAATGTGTTATTCAAGTGTGGAGAGGGATTGTGTGTTTTGTTTTTGAATGTGATTTTGCATACTATATGATAGTTATTTGGTTACATTGTGTGAAGTGTGTGAATATGTCAATGGCTTAGATTGAGTGAAATTTATTTAATTTTGGACATAGTCTATTAGGTTGTGAATGATCATTAGCCTGTGAAATTAGTGAATTAGGAGGCCCTTGGATAATATACAGCGTAATCAAGACTTAGTGTAAATTTAACACCCTCTAAATTGTCGCATTCATTTATAAATTGAGGTCTTTTAGGTTAAGTAGCTTAAATAGTATTTTTCATGAAAATGAATAGCTAAAAGCATCAAGGTAAAAAAATGTTATTTTAATAAATCATTATTTTGCTGGCCTTTGGGTTATGAATAGAGCTAGTAGCCAGTTGAAAGCGTGATGTAACTGAGTAACCAGATCGACACGCATCACAAATGTGTGCCTTCATGTAAAAAGGCTATAATGGATTTTCAACCAAGCTATTTAATAAATGACTTAGTTGAGAAGTCGAATCGACATTCATTACAAATGTTTGCCTCTGAGTAAAAGACTAAATCCCGGTTAAAAAAAGTGTTTTAAATAAACACTTATCGGACTTGTAATAAGTTTGAATTTTTATGGAATTATACTTAGGAACAGTTACAAAGTCCAAGGGACTGAAGAATTATTAATGTGTGTATACAATTGAAAAGGGTAACACTTAGGACTTAATTTAGTTGTATATTCAAGCCCCTAGACACATATTTTGTTTGTTAATGATTTTCCATAATTCGAATGATTATGTCCAAGATTAAAGTTATTTCATGAAGTCAGAGCCATTGCCTCATTATTCCATTGTGTGTTATATGTTTTTATATATTTTGTTTCTTTTTGTTTACTTGAGGACAAGCAAAATTTTAAGTGTGGGGATGTTGATAGTTATGTTTTGCATGATATTTTAGGGTGTAATATAGTAAGTATTTAATGTTAAATTGAGAATTAAGTGTCTGTTTATGTGTTAATTATGTTAGTTTGTGTGTTTATGTGTTTTTTATGGGTTAGTGTGAATCTTTGAGCTTAATTGTTATATTTTTGAGATACCTTGAAGTGTGTCTTAGTGTTGTAGGGTAAACGAGGAAGAATGATGAAGAATTGAAGAGTTTTGGGCTAAAAGAGATAGGCCACGATCGTGCACAGTGGCCATGATTGTGATAGAGAAGAAAGAGCCAAACGTAGCCAGGCCACAGTCGTGCACTTGGGGCCATGATCATGACAGAGAGTGATACACTCATATTTTCATATATCTTTAGGACTTAATTTAAAGTCATTTACGTTCATTTTACGTTCATCTATAGTTTGTTTATCGTGTCTTAGCATTATTCAAGTTTCATTGACATAAAATGCATAAATGAAACAAACAGACTCGAATTGCACTATTTTTGGGTTTCTTGCAGACTTGACCTTTAGTCATTCTGGTATTTTTATCTTGAGACTGGTTTGGTAAAAATTCTAAAATTTCATACTTAAATTTTTGACTCATTGACGGATAGTTTGGAAAAAATTGCAGATTTTTTGAGTTAAAAATCAAGAGAAAAAATTCCCAAAGTTTACATCAGATTATGGATCAGCAGAATGACCTTTTGACGATGTTTCAACCATAAATTTTGATTCAGATAGTGGAATTTAGTGATTCAAGGATCAGATTGAAGATAACTCAAAGAAAAATCTACTGATAAAATTTGAGCTCCTAAATCATCACCCTTTGATTTTTATACATAGTCAAAATTGACCCTGGTGTATTGTCAAAAACGCAGTTCAAAGCTAACAAAACTTTAATCGATTTTCCAAGCACTCGGATGACATAGCATGACTCCATTGGTTACTTAAAGATGACTAGAAGAACCACTTTGGATGGTTGGTTAGGTAGAGGCTGAAGAGAGTTGCAGCATCTTTCAATTGACTTGAAGACTAGGAATTCCATTCCTAGTTTGCCGCTAATATTAGGTTAGTCACCTAATCATGGGATGGGGATATAAAATTCAACTTTTGTCCAGAGGTGGGAGGCGTCTCTTCTGGGTTGTTCTCTAAAAACTCCCATACAAAATCCTATTTCTAATCTTTATTTTTAGACGTAGTTTTTTAGGACCATTCAGTGGAAAATTCATTTACAAGGTATGTGTGGCTAAGTGTTTAATTCAATTGTAAAGGGTAATACCCTCCGAACCTATATTAATTTACGAGAATTTAATCTTAATTGATTCTTGTGTTTGTGTGTTGCTAATGTGGGTTTGAATTCTGGTCCTTTAATGGTTAAATTGAACTCGTAAATCTTAAAATCTGGAATTAAGGTTTATAAGGGATTTTTGGATGCTATTCAATTAATTGATGGTAGTAATTGCTAGATTAATTGATTTATAGCTAGGTTGTTGATAGTAGTTGTCAAACCTATCTTGAGAGAATTGGAACTTTGTCTTAAACTGATGATAGTAGTTGTCAAGGTTTTCAAGGCAAGATCATTAAACCAACTATCGTAATGCTCATACGTGACATAAGTGGATTAGTAGTTATGAACCCTATGATTGTTTGCTAAGATTTGTTTACTTAGTAGTTAAGAAGCATAAAGTTAGTAAGTTGGTGATCCTTGATTCTGTGCACACAGTACGCAAGTAATTCCTAGAGTCCGATGAATGAATTAATTGGTTTCATTGTCGAAATCCTTTCCAATTGAAGTTTTCGTAATTCTGTTTTTTATCCTACTCTTTCAAATCTGATTTTTTTTCCGAGATGTGATTTAGTATTCGTTTAAATTTGTGTTCTTTAAATTCTAAATTTCTGAGATCAAACCCCCCAATTTACTTAATTTTTGTGCATTGGTTTGAGTTTAATTTCATTGATTTCTTTGAGTATTGCTTGAGTCAGATCTAATTTTGTTATGTCAGATTATCTTTTAATTTCTGTTTTCCATTAGCTGTCATTCGATACTTAATCATTTAGATTAGATTGCATTTTATATATTAAATTTTGTTTCGTTTATGTTTTTGTATTGGTTTAGATACTTAATCATTCCATTATCATATCTTAGAGGGAACGATCCTTACTCCTATATACTACTTGTTATTTGTGTAGGGCCAATTTGCAAAGGTAACGACACCGTGTCAAAATTTAGCGCCATTGCCAGGGATCTATCTAACGGTTTGCTAACGAATTTTTAAAATATTTTTTAATGTGTTTTTGTTATTTGTGTTTATTTTGTAGGTTGCATGTCTAGCAGCTCTGAGTAAGAACTTTCAAATAGATTAATCGAGCAATTCTATGAAGAGTAATCATTCTTCATCAATTGCACACCTCCGCAATCACTCCTCCTTGAACCGTGCACGTTGTGCAAGGTAAAGGAGGAAGAACTTTCGAGTTTTGCACACTTTTTCCAGCAGCTGGAACATTCACAAATAGAATTCACAAATATGGCAATCAATCCGCAGAGAACGTTGAAGGAGCTTGCTGCTCATAACCTTGACAACCAGCCTTTGTGTATTAATGTTGAGCATGCTAATTTTGAAATAAAGTCTAGTTTTATACATTTGTTGCTTGGTTTTAATGGTCTTGCAGGAGAAGACCCACATGCACACCTCAAGGAGTTTCGTATGGTATACAACGGAATGAAACCGCAAGGGGTGGACGCGAATTTAGTAAACTAAAAGCCTTTCCTTTCTCATTGAAAGGTTCAACCAAGGAGTGGTTGTTTTCGATTCCCCCTAGTTCGGTAACACAATGGAATGATTTAAAGTGCATGTTCTTAGAGAAGTACTTTCTCGCTTCGTAAGCTGCAAATATTTGGAAGGAAATTTATGGTATAAGACAGATGCATGATGAGACGTTCTCCGAGTATAGGGAAAGGTTTGAGAAGCTATGCTTATATTTCCCCCACCTCTAAATTCCCGATCACCTTCTCATTCAATAGTTTTACAAGAGATTGACACCCCAAGATAGAAGTATCATTGATGCCGCGAGTGGAGGGGCTTTAGTAGACAAGACATCTGATGTTGCCCATTACTTGATTTCAAATATGGCAGCAAATTCTCAACAGTTTGGCACACGAGGGGAATTCCACATGAAATGTGTTAGTGAGGTAAGTAGTGTTTCATTCGAAAATAAAGTTGATAAACTAACCTGGCTAATGCGTGCCATGTTGAGTGGTAGTGTGCAACATGTCAAGACATGCAACATTTGTTCTCTTAGTGGATACACTTCTGATTTGTTTCCTACAATGGAGGACTACTCGAAAGAATTTTCCCATACAATCGGTGGTGGATTCAATGCGAATCCACAGCGTAAATATGATCCATTCTTGTCAACATACAATCCGGGTGGCGCGACCATCCAAATTTGCACTATGGAAACCCTCAGTAGCCGATGAACAATAGAGGAAGAGTGCAAATGCTCCCTGGTTTCCAACAAAATCAGACCTATGCCTTAAGGCTAAATCCTCATAATTCGGTTCCTTCTCCTACTTCTAATTCTGAAATTTCTGATTTGAAGGAACTTGTAAAAAATATGGCTATTAACACTGTTGTAATGCAGCAAAAATTCTTATCTTTCCAGTAGAAAACAGATCCTAGTTTCCAAAATCTTAATAAACAAGTGGGCCAAATTGCATCCTCTATGAGTAGACTCGAGGCGCAAAGTAGTGACAGGCTATCCTCTCAAGCCTTGCATCCCAAGGAATCTATCCAAGCTATTGAGCTTCGTAGTAGAAGGGCTCTCGTTGAGCAGAAAAAGAAGGTGATTGCCTTAGATAAGGAAGAGGAAATTGAGACATACCCTAACCATGTTAAACAACCCATGGCTGAGGATCCCAACCCTAAATCAATATTAACTTTTCTACCCCTTGTTGATCAGAATGAAGCCGAAATTTCCAGGGGAAGAATAGAGCCTAATTCTTCACAAGATAATAGATAGAAGCTGACCATAAATTGCAGGAACAAGTTAGATTCGGTTCCTCTGATTCTTACCCAAACCGTAGCTTTTGAAAGGGTGCCAAAGGTAAATTCTAAACCTGTCAATTCTGATTTTCAGCTGATGCCTCCGTTTCCTTTTAGTGATAGGAGTTTGAAGGCCAAGTAAGAGGAGAAAGAGAGGGATATCTTTGATTTGTTCAATAAGGTGGAGATCAACATTCCACTTATTGATGCAATTCGTTAAGTCCCGAAGTACATAAAATTATTGAAAGAATTTTGCACGACTAAGCACGCCCATCTATTAAAAGGTCATGAGACGTTGAACATGGGCGAGGCCGTTTCTACTGTGATGAAACTGAATATCCCATGTAAGCAGAAAAACCCTAGTGCGTTTTCTATTCCGTGCATAATAGGTAACAACTCATTTGAGAGAGCTTTGTGTGACTTAGGCGCATCCATTAGTGTGATGCCAAAACATGTGTATGATGCCCTGAGTTTGGAAACTTTGCATGCGACAAGTGTGGTTATACAGTTAGCGGATTGTTCCTTCATTTATCCACTTGGTTTGGTAGAGGACGTCTTGGTTAAAATAGGTGCTTTGTTGATTCCTTGTGACTATTATGTACTTGAAATGGATATGGACACTTCCCATAGAAGTACACCTATTTTTTTAGGTAGACCTTTTCTAAAGATTGCTAGAACCAAGATTGATTGTGAACATGATATGCTTTCCATAAGTGTAGGAGAGGATGTGATTGAATTCAATATTAATAACGCTCTCCATTGTCCCCTTGATCATGTTTACTTGATTAATTTTTTGGATGATATTGATAAGCTTGTATATGATCACGTTAAGTTAGAATTCGATAATGGTCTGGACTTGACATTGTGGCATGGTTTTGGTAGTGAGAATGTTATGACTTATAGTCATGATTATGATGATGATATGCGTTCATTGTGCTTGCTTCCGAAAGTCATTAATTTTATTTTTGCTTTATGTATACTTTCCCCCATTCCTTATAAGGTGGCTTTCATTGACCTTCCTGTATTGCATAAGAAACTTTTGCCATCTATTATGTATGCACCTGAGCTTGAGTTGAAACCTTTACCTAATAATCTTAAGTATGTGTTTCTTGGTGATAACAACACTTTACCATTTATTATTGCGAAGAATCTAACGAGTGTGTAGGAGGAGCAATTGTTGAATGTTCTTTACGAACATAAGATGGCCATAGGATGGACGTGCTGACATAAAAGGTATCTTATGTATACTTCGAGGTATATGCATCGCATACTATTGGAGGAAAATTCAAATCCAACAAGGGAGATGCAGCGCGAACTCAATCTGCCTATGATGGAAGTGATAAAAACTGAATTACATAAGCTTTTAGATGTAGGTGTTATTTATCCGATCACTGATAGTAGATGGGTGACGCCTATCCATATGGTTCTGAAGAAGACGAGGATTGCTATGGTGAAGAACAAAAATAATGAGTTAGTACCTCAAGGGGTATAGAGTGGATGGCGCATGTGTGTGGATTATAGGAAGCTGAATACGGCAACACGTAAAGATCACTTCTCTTTGTCGTTTTTGGACCAGATGTTGGAGTGATTGGCAAGTTAGTCTTTTTATTGTTTCCTCAATGGTTATAGTGGGTACAATAAGATTGTGATCAATCCTAAGGATTAAGAAAAGACTACTTTCACGTGCCCTTTTGACACATTTGCATATAGAAGGATGCCCTTTGGATTATGCAACGCCCCTGCGACTTTTTAGTGATGCATGATGAGTATCTTTTTAGATTATGTTGAACAAATTATTGAGGTATTTATGGATGATTTTTCTATTTATGGTGATTCGTTTGATCATTGTCTTGAAAATCTATCGTTAGTGCTGAAAAGATGTATGGAAACTAACCTTGTTCTGAATTATGAGAAGTGTCATTTATGGTTGAATAAGGAATTGTTTTAGGGCATGTGGTTTCTTCACATGGTTTAGAAGTCGATAAAGTGAAAATTGATATTATTCTGTCTTTGTTTTACCCCTCATACGTGAGGGATGTTCATTCTTTCCTTGGTCATGCAGGATTTTATCGACACTTCATCAAGTATTTTTCAAAGATTGCCACACCCCTTTGCAAACTTTTAGGGAAGGACGTCGAGTTTGTTTTCGATGATGCATGTAAATGGGCATTCGAAACTCTGAAACAAAGCCTCACATCTACTCCCATCATCCGACCACCGAATTGGGAGCTTCCTTTTGAGATTATGTGCCATGCAAGTGACTTTGCCGTGGGAGTAGTCCTTGGATAGCAAGAGGGGTGACTTTTACACATCATTTCCTACGCTTCTCGCACTCTCGATGACGCACAACTCAACTACCATACAACTGAAAAAGAGCTATTTGCTGTTATGTTTTCTTTAGAAAAGTTTCGGTCATATTTATTGGATACTAAGGTTATTGTTTTTTCTGATCGTGCAGCCCTTAGGTACCTCATGCAGAAAAAAGAGACCAAATTGAGGCTTATCCACTGGATTTTGCTTCTACAAGAGTTTGATCTTGAAATCAAGGACAAGAAAGGTGCCGAGAACTTTGTTGCTGACCACTTAAGTAGATTGCGTAACAATGATGCTAAGGCCAGATCTATTCTTGCCGAATTCCTTGATGAGAAGTTGTTTGTGCTGACTTCGTCCTCGTCGCGGCCGTGGTACGTTGATTTGGTTAATTTTTTAGTTACCCACGAGCTGCCTGCAAGTATGAAAAATTCCCAACATAATAAATTTCGCACTAATTCTAGATTTTACTTTTAGGATAATCCATACTTGTGGAAAATTTGTTCAGATTAAGTGATTAGGCGTTGTGTGCATCAAGATGAGTTTCATTATGTTTTAACTTTTTGTCACACTTATTCTTGCGGTGGCCACTTTGGTGCAAGCTCACAGCACACAAGGTACTTGATAGTGGATTCTTTTGGCCTTCATTGTTTAAAGATGCATTCGAATTTTGTAAGACATGTGATCGATGCCAAAAGGTAGGAAACATTACTCGTAAGAATGAGATACCATGTAACACCCCACTACCCTAGGGTAAACACCGGGACGCCCGTAGGTCATTCCGATACATATCTTAAGATAAGGGAGCACTACGTGTGATCACTACAATACTCCACATGGCATCATATCACACACCCAATTCATTCAAAACACAAATTCATGCAATTCATGCATGTCATACCATAATTCATGCATGAAGCTATCATTTAAGAACATA
>JANQBM010759996.1:0-14577 GCA_025594535.1 Erythroxylum domingense | reverse complement strand
GTAAGCTAAAAGAACTAGCACCTGGTATCAACTCTCCTTAGCTCTTGGTTGGTGATTTCAATTCCATCATTCATTATAATGAAGCTGAAGGACTTCATTCCAATAGACCTATCTGTCATGATCTCAAAAATTACTTGGTTGATGTTCAGGTTTCTGATTTACCTTGGGGGAAATTTTTTCACTTGGAGTAATAAGCACAATAATGAGACCTTCTTGAGGAAAAAACTTGATAGAGGCTTATCCAATTTGCTTTGGTTGTAACATTTTTCTAACACTGGTTTCTATTTTCCTAACACAACATTTTTGATCACTCTCCTGTGGTTATTAAGTTTGAACTAGACCATGCTCCTCTTGCATATCCTTTTTGATTCAATAACTTCCTAAATTCCATATTTGGTTTTTTAGGATGTTGTTATAAAAGGTTATGCTTCTCATTTCTACAGCTCTAAGCAATTTCAATATTATATGAAAATCAAAAGCATCAAAGATGAAGTTAAAAGCCTTTCACAAGGCAATTGTCGAGAATGTTCATCATTTGTTAAACACTGCAAAATTTGCTCTTAATAAAGCTCAAAATAACCTATACATCAATCCCACTTGTCTAAGGCTCTAAGAGGCATAAAATATTGCATTGAAAAATAACTCAAAAGTAGTTAACTTCGATTACTCTCTATTGAAACAAAGATCTAGGATTAGGTGGCTACAAGATGGAGACAAAAATATAGGTTTATTTCACATTTCTATTGCTACAAGGAAAGCCTCAAACAAAATTGTTACATTTAAATGCAACAAATCTTTGCTTCAAACCCAAAGCATTTAAAACCAATAGATCTTTGCTTTAAACCCAAAGTCAAATCATCCAGGAAGCCACCTGTTATTTTTAATCATTATTAGACTTTCCTTCTCTTGTATGCTCCTCTATAACATTTCTTAAGGAAATGGTTCAACAAAAATTGTCTGTTCAGGAAGTGAAAGCTCTGACCTCTCTTATTACTACATCTAGAATCGAAAGTGCCTTGTGATCTCTAGCTCCTCGTAAAGATCTAGGACTAGATGGCTTCAACATAAACTTCTTTATAGAAAATTGGTCCATTGTAGAGAATATGGTCTTTGAAGCAATCTTGAAATTCTTTAACAATGGCAAGCTTCTCACGATCATAAATAACACTTTCATTACTGTAGTTCCTAAAGGGAAATAGCACAAGTCTTTAAAAGACTACAAACCCATCTCTTGATATAACTCTATTTACAAAATAGTTTCCAAAGTGATTGCTTTAAGTTTACAACTTATACTTCCTAGACTTATTGATTCATCTCAATCTGTTTACATCCCTACGAGACAAATTGGAGATAATATTGCATTAGCTTAGGAACTTTTCAAACACCAAAAAGAACAGTAGGAAAAACTGTGCACTCAAAATTGATTTTGAAAAAGATTATGACATGTTAGATTAGTACTTCATTCTCAATATTCTCAAAGCCATTAGTTTACCTGATATTCTCACATAATAGATTCACCAATGCATCTAAACTATTTCATTCATAATTTTAGTGAATGGTGAATCTAACAAACATATCAATGTTACTATAGGTATCAGACAAAGTGACTCCATCTCCCCATAGTTATTCTCTTTGGTCTCTTAAGATTTATGTAGAGTGCTTAAAAGGAATTCCAATAGAAAGGAATATTCAAATTTCATTCAAAATGCAAGAAGATTGAAATATTTAGTCTGAATTTTGTTGATTATATATTTGCCTTCTTAAAACTGACATCCCTTCTGTGACACCCATTTACAAAGCCTTCAAAGTCTTCAATAGCATGTCAGGCCTTGTTATCAATAAGGATAAGTCTAACCTATTTATTTCAGTAAGTGAAACTCAATCTTTAACTAGACTATCACTAATTACTAGCTTCAAGATGAATCACTTACTTGTTAAGTATCTAGGTATTCTTGTCTCCTCAATTAAGCCTGTATTATTAGACTTTAAGCCTCTTATTGAAAATATTAGGGGTAGGGTTGAAAGATGGTCCTCCAGATCACCTTACATAGATGGAAGATGTTAACTGATTAGATCTATACTTTCTTCTCTAAGTATATACTGGGCCTATCATATTGTCTTCCCTCAAGATGTTATCGAAACTAGAAAAAAATTTCAAAACTTTGTATGGTCGGCTAACACTAATAAAACCAGAAGTAATAGATAAGTTGGTCTAAGGTTTGCTAGCATAGAAAGCATAAAGGTCTTGATATTTTACCTATCAAAAACCTTAATTATTTTATCTTAGTCAACAGGCTATGAAGACTCATCCAAGATACACAAATATTATAGGTTAAATGGATGTATACATACTACATCAAGCATCAAAACATCTAAGCTGCTAAGATTCCAATAACTAACTCTTCGCTCATGAATAACTTGTTTAAGTTAAAATGGAGCATCAAAGACTCATGCGGATCAATTGTCAAGAATGGTAAGAGCACCTCATTTTGGTATGACAACTGGACCTACCTCATTCTGGTATGACAATTGGACCTAACATATGTAATTGGAGCCACTCCCTTAAAAGCTTTTATCCCCATAAATGCCTCAGTTTTTAAAGGATTATCATCTAACAATAGTAACAAACTTAATCTTACTCTAAGCATTTCTCCATTCGTCCTCATCTACAATTTAAACAGGTTAGCTAAAGACTCCATTTATTAAAACTCACTTCCTTTTGTAACTATAAAAATAGATTATGTTGGTCTCTCTTTAGCAACCCTTCTTGTGTTGCACCTTGGTACAAAATAATGTGGATCAAGCATCACTCACCTGTATCTTCAATCATGCTATGGTAAGTTATCAAAAGTAGTCTTCCAAGTTATAACAGACTAGCCAAATTCTCACTTGCCAAACTATTGTATGCTTTGTAAATCTTCTCGTGAAAATTTGTAACATTTATTCTTTCAATTTCATTATAATAGGTACCTACAACAAGCATTTATTCAACTCTACAATGTCAGCAATCCCCATGTTCTCTAGACTAGCATTATTAAATGGAATCTGAATACTAAAATGAAGTTTAAAGGGGATCTTTGGATCTTCATATTAGCTTTTAATTACTTAGTCTTTAGTTTATGGGATGAAAGAAAGCAAAGGATATTCATTGATAATGCCATCACTAAAGAAAGCCTTTTACAAGCTATACATGGCAAAATTATACCACACATTTTCATCTACAAGAAGAAACACTCATTCAACCAACAACAACTTACCAAGTGGAGAATTAATTAACACTTTCTTGTACTACATAAGATTATTAGTAGGGATGGCAATACGGTCCAAGTTTGACTTGGCCCAATTTGTGATCAATAAGCCAAACCTAGTTTAACCGGACCTCGAGCTTTGGGATTGAAAGATAGTGGGGCCTTAAGTCTGAGCATAAGTTCAAGCCTGAGGCTGGGCAGAGAATTGACTAACTTTAAGAACAAAATGTTGTCATTTTACTTTATAAGCAAAACGACATTGTTTTAAGCTATAAACATTTATTGTGAGATGAAGTAAAACGAGGTCATTTTATTAAAGTTATTAGAGTTCTTTTCCACATACCAATCTTTTGATTTCTCGTATCACTTAATATTCATTCTTCTTGGATGCTCTTGTATTCATTAAGAACACTATTGCTCAGCCTTTCATGGCACTAATATATTCATTATTTAAAAAGCAGTAATGTAAAGAAGAAGTTATCATACTAAATTAGAGCTCTAAATCCTTCATCTTGAACTTTATACATTTTATTTATTTATTTATTTATATAGTATCTTCTAAATAATTGAGCTCTAAAGTTTTAAATTGTTAAGAAGTGAACACATTTTCATATGTTTATGAATCTTGACTAAGGAACATTGTTTTATAGTAGATTTATGAAAAGTTTAAGGTGTAGACTATAATAAAGTTGAAGGTATAGATCTAGTGGTATATGTTGAAGTTATTAAAGAGGATGAAATAGGTAGAGATAAGGGTAGTGAATAAAAACTATCATTTGTTTTATCAAGTACATCATCATAACTAAGAATAAGTTTATTAACTAAAGGATCATATTGACCAAAAGGAATTTCTAATTTATGTTTTGATGATAACAAAATATAATTTTCATTAAAAATTTATTTTTTATAATTAGAAGTTTGAAATTTTGTATGGTACTACGTCATTAAGAATATTGTAACTTAAGCATATGTTATTTGATTTGATTGAATATTTCAATGTAGATTATATGAATAGCTGGTTATATAGATAGAGGACATTTGGTACTTATCAATTCCTAGGTAATGCATTTGGCTTATGGTTTAGCAAGAAAAAAATTCAATAATCTTATCAATCCTAAAAGTTGAATATGTAGTTACAGATAGTTGTGCACAAATTATTTGACTTATGTAAATTTTTTTCCTATAATACTAATAGGTATGTTTGGAAATTTTTTGCTATAATGTCAGGCATGACATATTAGTTTCTTTTATTTGATATTACAAACTTTAAAACCAAGCATATAAAGGTTAAATATCATTTTGTTATAGATCATATGCAGAATGGGATATAGAGATTGGATTTGTTAAAAATTTACACCAATTGACCTATATATTTAACAAATCATTAATGAGGATAGATTTTGTATAATTAGCAAGAATAAAGCACAAATGATGCGCATTCTACTTGATAGTTATTATAACATATGATAAAATGTGTCTTTCTATGCATGAGCGGTGAGTAATTACTTTCGAGAAGATTAAAATGGTTTGAAGTGTTTTTAGTTATTTAAAAATTATGTTTGCTACATATTGTTTTAAATTAGGGAGAATTATGATTAAATTATACATTTTATTTTCTTCAAAATCATATTATGTTTTATCATTATGAAAAGGGAGATTATTGAACCAAAATGAGGGTTCAATCTAAGTTTTGATGATAATAAAATATAAACGTTATTAATGATTTGCTTTTTATGATTTATGGATAGTAATATGAAATTATTTAAGAAAATTGACAATTGAGCTAAGAAAAACATTATGGATTTGGTGCCACGTGGAGCATCAAGTAAAAAATATAAGCCTAATTAAAGAAATTAAGAAAACTCATGAGTTTCAAAATCATTCAAATGAAGAACAAGTTAAATGGAACAAGATCAAAGAAGATTAAGAACTTTCAAATGTAAACAAAAAATTATAATCATTTATATACAGTTACTATGATGATTTTAATACTTTAGGGAGCTCCATACGTATAAATGTTTTCATTATAATAAAAATTATAATTTTAACCTTTAGAAAAAATCTTATGGATTCTTAAAACCAATTTTAAGTACTTTTGAATATTTTTATCAAGTTTTTGTGAAAGAATTGGAGTCTGATACTGGAGTTAACTTGATTGTTTTAGAAATTGGTTTGGATTGTTTGAAAAAATGATTCTAACACATATTAGGCAATATATATGGGTTTAGGTCAACCTAACAAATGTTTTATTAAATTTATGTTTGATTATAATGCCTATCAATTGATTTATAGAGGGGATAAGTAAACCAAACTTTTGTATTTGAGAAATATAATGTTGAACTTCTATTCCATGGAAACATCAATCGACTTATAAAGGAGATAGGTTGATCAAACAAGGTTTTCAAGCCTTCATCAACCAAACATGTGACTTAAATTGTTCAAATGATTATTTCAAAATAAACAAAACATTATGTTGGCTAAATTTTAAGACATTTGTCAATCGATGTTAGAAATAGGTTAACCGAACTACTAAAAGCTAATCATTATATCGATTAGTTTATATAAGTAACAGACATTTGAGTGAGGTATAAGTATAAATACTTCACAAGTTAGTTCTTATATAACTTTATGATATTTTAAAGATACAGTAACATAATTTAGAGAGCTTTTTGAGCATTGAAACTTTAAACATTCATTGTTGAGTTGTTTTTTATCCCTAGAGTACCAGACTGCGTTAAAAAGGATAATTCAATTTGTAATTTAGTTAGGGGATATTTATAATGTTCTTTTTTTTAGTTGATCAAGTTGTTAAATATTCTTCTTTGCTCAAGTTCCTTTATACCTTGAGCAAAGAAGAGTTATACAAGGTTTCCTTAACCTTAAAAGAAGAAGAAGATAGTGGAAAGTTCTTAATAAAATTTTATGAGTGGGCATAGGAAAGGATTAAAATTTGGGGAATGAAAAATTCTCAATGCTCACATTATTGTTACAAACAACTCTGCTTTGGTACAACGTACGTGTTTTCTCTGGTTACATTATCGTTTGAGTGGATTGTTGGTTAGAGTTTTGTCATTTTATTGTTGGTGTTTGTTGTAAGAGACTAAGGAGAGTTATGATCCTCTTAGATAGCTATTCTTCATTCCTAATTTATCAATAAAATTTTTTAATTTAAAAAAATTAATAAAATTATAACTATATAATTTCTACAAACAATCAAACTATAAAGGAAACAATAAAAAAATACTTCTATTATATAAATAGTAGCAACTAGACATTAAATTCGAAAACATTCCATATTTTGTTAAATAATGCGAGTATAACTAGTTAATGAAAAAAACCATTACTTGGAGAAGAACTCAAAGTAAAATTATATGAAAGTAGGGATACTTTTGTGTTTGAAAGTTTATTCATTATATAGTCTTTGTTTTATTATAAGGTTAAATTCACTGGATGCTCCTATGGTTTGATATATTATCAACATATCCCCTAACTTTTAAAAACTATCAATAGTTCTCCTATAGTTTTAGTTTTATATTACTCGTCCCCTATACCACCAACTTTATTTAAAAACTCTTAACTACATACTTCGAATCGACATCATTTTTATTATATGTCATTATATGTGACATTTCATGTGGCAATACGCAATGCGGTTTTGGAGTTTATAGTTAGGATTTGTAACAAAAGTTGATGGTAGGGGGACAATGATCTAAAACAAAAAATGTTGAGGTTATTAATAGTTTTTAAAAATCAATGTTACATTAATAATATACCAAACCATATGGGATCCAACAAATTTTACCCTTTATTGTAATTAGGTTATAATTACAATATGTTTTATAGTTATTAGCTAGTTTCTTATTTAGATTAAGAATTGTTATATGGTTAAATTCTATAAAGATGATACTTTCTTATGACATTAGGAATTTGAATTGAGATAGGATTCTTATAGTCCTAATTGAACTATTCTAGTAAAGTCATAGTTAAAATAGAATTATTATTTAGTTTACTTGTTGAATAAGTTTCATTGGAGTTCCAACTCAAATAATATTATTAGTTAATGGTTTAATTTAAGTATAAATCTTTGTTACACTTGTAATTATATGTTACTATTACATTATCTATATTAGTCCTAAATAAAAGGGATGCAAGTAATCAATAAATACATATTTGAGATTTGAGTTGCAATATATTAGAAGTCATGACTTATTTCTCTTATTCTTCATTCAACTTTAGAATTTATCAAATAATTCTTTCTTTGTAGCGGTCAAAACACTTCATAAACTCGGTTATTGATTCTTCATTATCAATATGTTAGTTCCTTAAAAATATAATTTAACTTTTTTTGGTAAGATTTCAATCTTATTTGTGAATTCTTTAAATTTTATTTTTAGGTGGATTTACATCACTAAATAAGAGATATGTTTAAATACAACGTAAATGACAATAATATGCGTAAACTGTACAAATTATTT
The DNA here is from genome assembly GCA_025594535.1 of Erythroxylum domingense. NCBI lineage: Eukaryota > Viridiplantae > Streptophyta > Magnoliopsida > Malpighiales > Erythroxylaceae > Erythroxylum > Erythroxylum domingense. Next base: position 6,854 of record JANQBM010759996.1, on the reverse strand, counting down.
CAAAAATTTTAAAAATAAATAATATATTAGTATAATTCTAAGTATTTAAGACTAGAACTCATAATGACTAATCATTTACTAAAAAGAAATAATAGTATCTAAAAATTAAAATATATTGAATATAGTTAAAAAGTTTTTCATTGCTAAAGTTTTAACCTTTTTAAAAGTTAAAGAATTCCATCTGATTTTGTTAGGCTTATTGGACTTTAGTATAAGGGATAAATGATAACAAAATATTTAATTATTTATAGATCTTTTTTAAATTTATAAAATAAGCTGGAAGGGATTGTTCTTGTTATTTAGCCTGATAAAATCCTTTACACACTTCATAAATTTGAGAAATATTTCCTTTTATGAAAAAACAAAAGTTCCAAATAACTTATTAATTCTTTGACATGCTCACAATGATTAATGAGACTAAATATGTCATTGTCAATAGAGTTCCAAATTTAGAAGAATAATCAGGCATCATCTGTAAGGCCCCAACATATACCCTAGAAGTATTATAGCATTTCTAGGGTGTATTAAGAAGTGAACATAACGAATTAAGTTCATCTAAGTATAGTAAGAGACGTAATGGTACTTAATGTGAAAGACATGGGTAAATAGGTAAGTTGCTCATTTTTGCATGAACATACTTTTGCAATATAGCCATATCTTGGTCTTTAGACCTCCAAATTGGATAATTACAATTGAAAATTAAACTAAAGACATATATCTAAAAGTTTTATGAAGGAACAGAAATTTTGTTGTGCCCCTAAGATTTTTGAATTCTAGCTTGAAGTTGAGTTATGGCTGTCTTCCCTGTTTTCGAACAGCCTGTAGTGTTTTAGGTATAACTCCTGGAATAATTAACCAAATTGCATGAAATTTATTCCATTATAAAATTAAGACATAGGGGAATGAAATTAATTGATAATATTGGGAAGTAAAGGAAGAATAAGGACCAATATGTAATTTTTCTATAGTTAACACATAGACTAATTGGATTAAGGCATATGTGACCAATGACAATAAAACATATGTGTCCAATAGGAATTAAGCACATATGTAAGTCTTGAAAGTTCTTGAATAGGCATATGGAGAGGGGAGATGGATGACATTTTGTGGGTTCTAATTTCAGATTTTTCTCCTCTCCATTTTACCTTCTTCATCCCATCATTTTTCACGTAAGAAATTAAGCCAATCTTAGGTGGAAATCAAGGTAAAAGTTAGGGATTTTCTCTTCACCTTTACCTTTTCTTGCTTTGATTATGAAGAAATGGAATTATAAGTTTGTAAGTGTGACTCAGATGTGTAGTTGTAATGATTCTAGTTGGTGAGTCAAGCAAAGCCAAAGTAGAAGGGAAGGAAAGGCAATAGAAGACCTACTTTGTCAATTTTGAGGTTTGGGTCTTCACTTAGTTAATTTGCATATTTTTGTATATTTGAATGTGTAAAAAGATTCATTTGGATGTGGGATGGTTTTTGGGATGATTCTTTGGTGCTATTTTGGTGTTATCTTGTATAGAATTTGTTGAATATGACAAGAGATTATCGTGTAGTGGAATTCTGTCTAGGGTTTGTTAAACCAGTCACATTGTTTAGGTCATAAATCATCCTACATACCTCTAAATTTGGTGATTTCAGTTGCATATGAAAACTAAAACTTAGAAATAAAAATCTCTAGTAGAGACTCTGACTTAATTCTTGCTTTATTATGTTGGAAATTGGGATAGAAAATGGTGACCAAATGTCACATTGTTTGGTCATAAATCAGCCTATAGACCTCTAAATTTTATGATTTCAGTTGCATATGAAAACAAAGACATAGAACTAGAAATATATGAAGCAAATCTGACTTAATTATAGTTTTATGATGTTGGAAATTGGATAGAAAATGGTGACTTAATGCTGACCCTATTTTGGAGCAGTATGTGATATTTGGTCTATAGATCATGTGTTAGAGGTCCAAATAGCTTGATCTTTAGTGTTTTGCAAACTAGAGAAACAGATGGACAAATGTGTAGAAGACATGAAACCCAGTTCTGATTTTTTCTATATGAATATCAAGGAACAACTAGACTCCATCATATGATTTGTTTCTGGATCAATAATTTGTTTATTTTTTAGACCACTTTGGGGTTTAGCACAGATTGCACTATTTTGAGTTTGTTTTTATTTCTGATTTTTACCAAATCTTATCTGAACCTTTTTGAATGTGTATAAAACTTTTCAAACACCTAAAAATAAATGAAATAGGATTTACCATATGTGAATTGGGAGACTAAACATTGAAATATAAGATTGAGCATAATGCATTCAAAAGAAAATTTACATGTACATAAATAAGTTGTATGCATATTCACTACTCATATGTGAATAGTATGATTATATAAGTGTGATTTTGATACCCTTCTAAGGGTGGTAATCCATGAATTGCATGTATGAATGCAAATATAGATTTTATGAGTTGAAATGTATATCATATGATTTGCTAATATATGAATTGTGAAATTTGAAAATAGTTAAAGGAAATGTTATAGTGCCTGCTCTATTGTCTTGGTTGTGGATAGATAGGCATGCCTATAGGAATACAGTGCAACTGATACAGTTTGACACCACTAGTGTCTACAGTTCGATACCTTTGGGTATCAATAGTTTAATACCTTTAGGTATCCACAATTTGATGCTTTCGGGTATCTACAGTTTTGATATCTTTGGATATCCATAGCTCCCATTATCTACACCCATGGGAATGTGCAACCTAACATAGAAAGTAAAGTAAATAGATATAAATAATAAATACAATATGACAATATAAATAATTGGTATATGAATTAACATTTGCATTTTTATTGATAATTTGTATCATTGAGTGTTGAATATCAATGTTTGACTTCTGAAGGTGAATTTATAGTATATGAACTACATATTGAAGCATGTTTGCATTATTTATTTGATTAAGTATGCCATCACTATTTATATTTACGTGATGTTTGTGAATGTATGTGCTTGGCAAATGATTGCTGTGAGTGATCTTCCAAACTAAATGTTTCCCTACTAAGCTTTCGAGCTTAACACGGGTGTTAATCAGTATAGGTCCAAGTCATAGGAGTGAGGCACATGGAACATCTGCAGGGACCAAGGCCAACAGATAGAAGAAAAAGTACTTTTGGAAGGTGTTTTTAGTTAAAGATGATTGTATATTTAATGGTTAAACGAAATTGTCTGTTTTCTTTTAGATTACCATGTAAATGTAAGGATATTTTACTTTTGTTAAATGATAATGTTAAGCATTAAGGAGTTTTGTAATATGTATATGTATAGAATTGAATAGAATTGTATACCTTGAATGTATGTATAGGAATTTGGTTACTTATGTGTGGATGGTTGTAGGTTTCGTATAGGGGGTGTTACATCATCTCGTAACCATTCTTTGAGTTTATGATCCAATAGACGATCAACGGTAAGGTGATGATCCCTAGAAATACACTATAAATAAATTCGAAATGGCTTCCACCAATTAAAATAGCTAAAGCAAGTTAACTTATGTTTCGTGATTTTTAATATCACGGGAATGACATTTATAACAACAAAACTTTTGTTTTTATCACCTATAGAAATAATAATAATAGCCAAAAACAATATGAGTAAGTTAGATGCCAAACCAAAAACACTCTAAGAAAAGGCAAACCTTTGAAATCCCACCACTCACCCTAGTCCCAGCCCAGAGATTCAAGCACAGAAATAGTTTGAAACCCCCACACAAATAGATAAAACTAAAAGACAATAGTTACACAAAAATATTAATTTTTGTGCCAAACTCAATTGAAAATCATGTTAAAACACCAAGGAACTGTACGAGTATTAGAAAGGGGGTAGAAATAGTGGCAATACACATATTTAGACCATTGGAAGCACTAGTTTATAGGAGCTAACATTAGAGATGGTGGCTGAAGGTTAATCTGATGCTAGATGCACCTAGATGTGTTGACACCTGGGGCAGTTGGACTTTAGGGGTTTACTCATCGAAAAGAGGCACCTTTGTTAATGATAGCGGTGAGAATAGATGATCACTCAAAAATGGTGAAAAAATATGCAAATTTCTCCTCACTTGGGAAGAAATACAAGCACAAACTGACAAAGAAGGAAAACCAAGTGCTTTGGCTCTGGTACCATATAAAAAGGAGAAAGAATTGTATTTCTCTTAATCATCAATGTACAAAGGTAAGGGTATATATACACATTTACAAGACTAATTTAGGAAATATAATCCCTATGATCAAGGGATTATAATCCTTGTAATAAATAAGAGAATCAATGCTCAATCTATAACAACTACTATTTGTAAAAGTTAGGAGTTGGGAACTTATTAACTTGCCCCATTGTTGGATGATTCCTTCACTCTATAATGGTATTTTTAGTATACTCTCCTCATATGCAATATTTTCAATTTAACTTATTTTCTAATTGAGCCTTTTTATCCTTATATATAGGCCTTTTTTCTTAATCATTTGTCAGTAATTGTTGATCCAATATCCCCCATGAAGAAGCTACTCTACTATAATAGGTTGTAGGTAACTTATTAACTACTTGATCACTAGATCTTTCTCTTCCTTGGAATAATCTCTGATTCCTTTCACTCTAGATGGGATACATTGTGCTGCCAAATGCTAACTACATATTATGTTTTCTTCATATTTTATTCTTTTGTCTCTTCTTAACCACTGAAAAATGTTAGCATAGTCAAGCTTTAGGTCTCTAAAATTATAGAGTAAATGGACTTTAGTCCAACTACCAAGTGAGAATTCATATTGAAAGAAAAGATGAAGTAAGGTATCAAGTTTATTCTTATTCTAGATTGATGATTTCTAATGAAACTCATTCTAACCATTATAGTTAATATTTGTTTAACTGCTAACCATATTAAGAATGATACTTTTGGAAGAGCTTGCTTAAACTAATTTGTTTTATACTAGTTCACTCTTTGAGAATGAGGTTTAAAGACCTCCTTATAGGATTGGTTAGCAAACTATCAATATGAGTCTTTCGTCCATAGAAAATTGTCCTTTAAACTTAATTTTGACCTATAGTTAGGAACATTGTCCACCATAAAGGAGAAATCTCAATGATTGCATGTCCATTGATCATCATTAATAACCTTTTTTATTTTTGAATTCTCTAGGAATAAATTCCTCAGTGTAGTCATCAAGTTGGTTTGGTTTAAAAGCTCTAGCTTTCTCCAATTGTCAAACCACAAAGAGGCATTAGTACCATTAGCTATATTCTATTTGATATATTTGTAGGAATATACCCCTCAACTTTAATATCTATGCTATAAACCATAAATTAAAAGAATTTATTATAATTTCATAGGCTTTCATCTTTCAAGAAGTATATGTGGATCCATGCAACCTAAAAAGATTCCTTATTTGTTAAGAGCCTTAATACTCTTTTAGCCATCAAGACTTTGTTGATGATTTTAATAAGTTAAACACGAATACCTCCCTCATCCTTTACCATACATAATTCAAGCTCTTTTACCTTGGTAATTGAGTTCTTATTTAAGTCACTTGACCATAAGAATTTTCTCATCTTCATCTCGAAAATTTTGATCATTCTTTTGGATAAAAAAATATATGAAGACTAATAAATATGCAATGTGTTAACCATTAAATTTTTGAGATATACTCTTCTTGTATCTTAAAGACTTCTATTAAACTATTTGCATATTCTCTTCTATATCTTCTTAATCAATTAAATGCAGTCTTTATAAAATGGTCTCTTAGTAGTGATAAAGATACCAAGATAAGTGAAAGGGGAATCCTTTAGTTTGAGACCTAAAACATTAGATAGCCACTTTGCAATATGATTAGCAGTAGCATACACAAACTTGTAGCTTGTATATCTATTAATTGAGAGACCCCAGATTTCCTTGAAAGTTTTGATTTGCAACTTAATATTAACTTTAAAATTTATTATAATCAAAATGAAATAAAATATAAAGTGAATAATAGATAAAAATTAATATATATTATCCTTAATTCTGCAAGCTGAGTTTATTTAAAATTATAAAATTTTTAATTATCAATTTACACTAATTAAACAATATATACTAAGAAATAATTTAATAAAATTAAACAATATATAATAATTAAATAATTGAAATATCCTTTTGATATTACTTATCTTTAAATTTTCATAAAATAATTTAAAACTTTATTGCAAACATATATATATTGATATAATAATTGTAGAATATATTCAGTTTATAAAAATACCAAAAAATGAATATCTTCATAACTTTTTTTTTACTTTTATAAATTTCAAAGTTTTATGTAAAATTTTATTAACGTATCTTAATAACTTGGATATTAACTTACTTGACGTCATATAATTTTATATAAAGATTTTTAACTTATTATTATGTTAAACTTATGTTTTAATCTCTCTCTTATTATTTACCTTTCTCTTCTCTTATTTTTGTACTAATAAGTTTATGTAGGTTTTTTTATAGAAAATAAAATGTATTAATCAGAGAAAAAGGCTCCTTATAGAGCTATGATGCAAAGCTAGATACAATTGAAACAAAGCTTACTAAAATGATTACAAAGGAGTATAGAGTAAATATAATCAAGGAGGACCTAGGATGTTGGAAGAATTATCCTTGAAAGGAGCGATAATTTGATTAGAATAGGAGGATAAATGGTCAGGATGGATCCTAAAGAGAACCTGCAAGATATGGGGTATTACAACTATGGTATCTTAAATAAACATTTTAGCTTAAAGCTCTTATAATTTATTTCTTTCATTCCCTATAAATCAATGTATGAAGATTCCTAAATTGGTAGCTAAAGTTAAGTTGTAACTAA